>VZTZ01033107.1:0-16965 GCA_013400955.1 Drymodes brunneopygia
TCCACCTGCAGCCCCTGGAGGATACCCAGGCCAGAGCTGGTGAATGCCAGCCAGGAGGCTGTGACCCTGTGGGGGACCCACACTGCAGCAGGCTGTGCCTGAAGGGCTGCACCCCATGGAAGAGTGACTCACATTGCAGCAGTTCATGCAGAACTGTTGCTTATGGACTGGACTCATGGAGAAGTTCATGGAGAACTGCCTCCCATGGGGGAGACCCCACACTGGACGGGAAGGACTCCTCTCCCCGAGCAGCAGCAGGGACATGTGATGAAGAGACGTCACAATCCCCATCTCTCTGCACTGCTGTGGGGGAAGGAGGCAGAGCTGGAAAGGAGGAAAGGGTGGGGGTAAGGTGTTTTAAGGTCTCATTTTACTTCTCATTACTGGGATCTGATTTAGTTAGTAATAAATTCAATTATTACCTCCAATTTGAGTCTGTTCTGCCTTTGGTGGTATTTGGTGAGTGATCTTTCCCAATCCTTATCTTAACCCATGAACCCTTTGTGGTATCTTCTCTCCCCTGTCCAGTTGTGAAGGGGAGTGAGAGAGGCTTTGGTGGGCATCTGGCACCCAGACAGGGTCAACCCATTACAATGGGCTTGGGGGTGTTGACTGTTACACCCTCTTACAGTTGTCATTCAACAGCTGCAAACTCACAAATAGACAATTCTTTACATTTACCCACTTGACTTCTCAGCTTCACTTCCATTTTTGCATCAGAAGTCAGACAAACATGCTGTCAGCATTTGAATAGCAACTCTTACACCTGCTAGGCACTGAGGCCAAGTGCAAGACTTTTATCTAGAATCAGACTATTTCCAATGGATTTCTTCTGCTTGTAGTAGAAAGGCAGATGATGAAAATAGTGAAACTGGCTCTTGCCGTAGCAATGGAGAGAGATTTGTCCCACCTCCTGACCCCAACACTCACAGCTCCTCTTCCTTTTAAACAGTCCTCAAAAATTTAGACAGCAGAGGCTCTCAGCCTTCAAGATTTCTTTTCATAGTCAAGCAAGATACAACTCCACCACAGCTACCAAACTTCTGAAAGTTTGTGGAGTTCAGTAACTCTAGAGTTCAGTGATTTGAGAGAGGGATTTACACAGAAAGCAGCCCCAGCCTCATCACTCAATAGGGACTGATGGATTAATCTGAATCTAAAGGTAAGCAAAACAGAGTAAGTTAAACTCAATTAAGAAATAATATCTGCAAGAAAGACAGTGCTATTCAGAACATTCCTACAGTTAAAAGGCTTATTTAAAACCAACTTTTATATATGACATTACTACTTCACTTTCAATGTGGTTTACAATTCTCCCGATCTGCTTAACTAGCTACCCAGTTTTCCTTCATGAATCTATTTCTGTGAACAATAGTTTCTGTAATTTTAGGTTCTCTGGGTAATTTTTTTTGTTAACCACCTACAAAAGGAGGGTTAATGGAAGCATGGAAAATATTTTATCTTACCTTGTTACACTTAGTTCACCCACATATTTATACACACTAGAAAATAATATGATCAAGGCCTACTTTTTTTTAATAGAAGAGTGAAAAAAAAAAGGAAATCACATACCTACACACAAGATAAACAACTAGCTTTTGCTTCATCAAAAAAAAAAAAAAACAGACCATTTCTGAAAGACTGTTTTTTTATAGTATAACTGTGTTGTTAAGAAGTAACCTGATAATGCTTTGACCATAATGCAATCTTCCAAAATGTTTGGCAGTTTTGTAGGCTACAGAAATTATCTTCTAAATGTGAGACTGGAAAGAGTTCAGCTGAAGGGTCAAAGACTTGGGGCCAGAGAAGGCCATTTGTTAAATCCACAGTTTTAGTTCTTCATATTATAAACTCATCTGCCCATTAAGCATTTGTATAGCCACAGTTCAGTCAGGAAAACATACATTTGGTTTACCTACCTGCTAATGTACTTACAGAATCAGTACATCAACATTTTTATTTCCAATCTTCCCCTTTCTGCTCACATCAGAATTTTAAAGTTCCATTAAAATGCACAACAGATTGTCCAGTTTGTGACAAACTCTCAAAATTAGGTAACACTAGCACACTTGTTTTCAAAATTGGGTTATTTTACATGATATATTGCAAACAATTTACATAAACTCAAAATTGCAGTCATAGAAGGAGTCTGCCCGGCTTGAAAAGTTCTAAATAACAGAGGCAGTCCTCTCAAACACACGCGTTTGGAAAACAAGTGTCAAAATCACCTCAGAAAAGATATACAAGATATCCAGCTCTTCCAAAAAAATAAGCACTACTTTTCTTTTTTTGATGGAAATAATACTGTGCACCTAAGTTCAAGTCAGTGTAGCAGCATAATTTCTGAAGATGTCTTTAAACGAACGTGTCTCCACCACTACAAAAAATGGAGATGTAAGTGGGAAAGGGGGAAAAGGTTTTTCTTAAAGAGCAATGCAATCTACTGTGCTCTGGTTGCCTGCAGCTCAGCAGACAGCTGGAAGAGCCCACTTACTGCAGCTGAGCTCTGGCACACTGCTTGGCAGAACCAGTTCCAAGCTGGACCATTACCTTTACTGGAGAGCCAAGGGCAGATAAGATTGTTTACACCAACAAAAATGCCACAAATACTGCAGCAAACCATATGAGAATGTCTGATGATGAGAAGTGGTAAGGAAACAAGCTGTTTGAAGTGCTCAAGTTCACTTAGCTCACAAAACTATTAGTGATTTTTGTAATGGGAATTACTGGTATGCCTCAAACATTCCTAATTTTTAAATGAGAACAAGAAATTTCTCACATGCCATTGCTTAACCCACATGAGAGATATTTGCCATTCTTTTTGCTCATTTATTCCCCCTACATGGTTTTTAAATAATAAAACAGATATGAAGGTTTGCTTTTAAATAGTAATTTTATAACAATTGTTTCATGTTAATGGCTACTAAACAAAATAAGCACACAAAAGAACTTCACAGAAAAAGTACCAAAAAACAAACAAAAAAAGCCCCCAGAATGAAACAATTTAACATAAGCTCTGTCACACCAAAAAACCAATTTTCAATTCAGTGTGAACTTAAAACACTTAACATTAAAAATTTACATTAAAGAACAAAGCTAATTATTAAAAAGACAGACAAGATACTTTTACAGGGATCCTTTAGAAGAGGTCTGGAGATTATGACAACCCAGTGCAGAATTCAGTGGTCTAATTTCCACCCAGGATGGGTCCCAAAAGCAAAGCTTCTGGAGTATCATACCTAGCCCACTAAGACAGTGATGACTAGAGGATTGTCCACCCTGCAGAGCACATTGGAAAAGGGGGAGAGCCTACAGAAAGCACTGACCCATGCAGGCCTGATTTCAAAATTATAGCTTAAGAAATGGCAGTAATACTGGCTTACATATTCAGGCACAGTTATGAAACTTTCATGTTTCAGAATCACTTTGTATACTGTTGTTAATACTGCTCTTGAAGTTCAGAAGGTAATTAAATTAGGACATTTCACAGATGGTATCTTAAGCTTTACCTGGGAAATACCAGCTCTGCCCTTCCTATTTCCTAAGGCTGTGTGTTACATAATTGCAGTTATTTTAACTACATTGGCTCCTTTATGTCACATGGCAAGCAACTACAAACTGCCTATTACATTACAAGGATTACTCATCCATATTCTGCAACAAAGTTTTAAACTTTAACTGGGTGTCACCTGTTGTAATGGATTTTGCTGAGAGAAGTCTGTCACCTTTTCCGTTCTTTATGCCTTCTCTCAACCATCAGCCCAGTTTTTGAGAGATTCATCTCACATGCAAGTTTGCTACATCCTGCTTAAAATTAGAGGGCCCTTTTCCTTTTTGATAATATTGTTTATAAACACTGCCCCTGCTAGATGACAGTGGACATCCTAAAAACAGATGACTGAGGCTTAGAAACCTTTTTAGAACATCTACTTATAAAATTCCTCATTGAAACTATTCAATAAGAGATCTAATGCTTATCTTCTGTGCCCTTACTGAATTTTTCGCATAGCACCTCTTTATTTAATCCTTCGCTTCCTAAACTAGCATCAGGTCTGTTATTCACCTACGTGGCTAAAGTACTCTAAGCAGCAGTACTAATGAAAACAGGTTTCATTTCAACCAGAATTCACACTGGTCTTCTCCCTGTCTAATGGATTTTCCACTCTGCCTCTGTGTAAAATAAAGACCCGTTTGTATTTGCTTCCACACCTCTCTATAAATTGTTAAAAGAACAGACACTGAAGACTTCACAGCAAAGCTCAACACTAACAACAGGCATGGAAAATCCCCTTTTTATAGGAACTATTTCAGGAGCACAGCCCTGCTTTGTACCCAGCTCCCTGCCAGGATTACACGGGCACTCTCCTGGGCCACATACACTGAACCAATCATCAATGTCTGAATGAGGAAGGCCCCATGCGCAGTCCAGTCCCACAGCATCACTGCCAGTGCGGCTGCTCCAGGCAGCTGCAGGATAAGCCACAGCAGCTCAGCAATCCAAATGAAAGCTTAGGCTTTGAGAAAGAAAAAAAAATATTATTTCTCAGTCAATCCAGACTTGAAAGGCTGAACTAACTTGTGCAAAGGAAACATTAAAACTCAAAAACTAAAATGCCACAGGAAGGGAGAAAAGTGGGAATAACAGCCCTGTCATAGATCCCTTTAAGCTGATAATGAAGTCATGCAGGGAGGCCACATCATCATCCAGTCCTGCCTACTCATAGACAATCCTGTACTAGATGCCTAGTCAAGAACTTCACATGCTCCACCTCAACAAGTCATCACTCTGTCCACCACAAACCACCAGGGACACTCTACAAGATGAGATGTGAAGCCACAAAAATTACACTGTGCTACAGTAAGGCAGGAAAAGACCTGTCATCACCAGTATCTTAAATATATCACCTGAGGTTGCAGGGATGAATGTGAAATGATCCTAGGGACTAATCTCCTACATCACACAGAAAGACTTACCAAGTCTAAATAGTCCCTGCAACCACAGCCTGGAAGGAAGTTTCTTTACAAGTCTGAATCCAGTTATCCGTTTTAATTGAATACGACACTCTGGGCATGTCCCTGAAAAAGTTCTCAGTTTCACTTAGGAGGTGAGCCCCACAGACCTCAGTGTATCTTCACCAATTTTCTCTTCCCATACTTCCATTGTTTTAGGGAAAAACAAAAACATTAGCAGGGGAAAAAAGTTCCTACAATTTTAACTTGTTTTCAGTGCTCTCCTGCCTTTAACAAAAGCTCTTTATTGAGCATTTAAATGTCAGCCATCCTTCAGCCAACTAGTCTCACCTACCTACTCTGCTGCAGTGAGTGGCTCCTCACAGAGCTCAGAACAGCAGCTCTTCTCCTCGGTGCTCCAGAGCACAACTTACACTTGGCTCCTTTGAGTTTGGTTCCAGCTCAGTGACACCAGCTCACAATGTCACCTAGACCTGCGTACACAGTGACTCCTGTGGCACACATAGCACGGCAACTTTCACTTAGAAGTCAAAATAAGGTTGTTAATGCAGCCTCACTTCTATCAGATAATGGTATATCATTACCCTTATCAAAGGCCTTTGGTAATGCATTGATTTAGTAACTGGGCCATATCCGACTCAGGTTAATATCCTCCTTCCTCAAAGGATTTAGACTCTTTTTTCCTCCTTACCTTATTGTGCAACTAGGAAACTTTCTGCAGCATTTCAGATTTTTTTAAAGACCTGATCAACTAAGTTTTGGTTCATTTTAAACAGATTTTCACAAAACAAGAACTAAGGGCTAGAAAGCAGTAACACAATCTGGTATTTTCAGCCATGCTGCAGAGTCATGCTAATTCATACCCCCTGTGCTCCCTGCTCATTCATCTACAAGCCAACATCTTCCTAACACAGAGAGCTTTTACCCAGTCTGTTTGTTTTTCCTCCTCAAACAGCTGTGGTAGAGACAGTTCTGATAAGGATATGTAAGAATTATTTACGGATGTGGTGTTTCTAAAGTGCATACACATCATTAGTAACCAAGCAAAACAGAATATAGAGCTCTTTACTGACCTAGAGGGGTAAGACTGCTATTTACCTGCACTGCAAAGATAACACAGACTGGGTTTTCTAAGCTGCCTAGGAAGCACATTATTTTTAATACTCAGTTTATAGGTAAGCTCTAAGAAGAGAGAGAGAGTGCTAGTGCCAGCTAAATACTTTGAATGAAAGGGATCAAAGACGCCTAATGTCTGAGACGGTCCCCTTCCTTTAGAAGCAAGCTGAGTCACTGAGTTGGCTCCCCCATATCATCTATCCTAATTTACAGTTAAGAGTTAATGCATATGAGTTAACTGAATATGAGACTCTCATACGTTGAATTAATCACAATAGAAGCAGTTTGCTACCAAGGACTTGGATTGTGTTTACCCGCCTCTTAGTAGAACAACATAAATTGTCATTAAATAGTCACAGTGGGGGTCACTCCATGGAAGCTAAACAGAAACAGAAAAGCAGAGCTAAACTTCAGCTTCCAGAGAAGACTCCTTAAAATAAAAGGGAACAGGACGTGTTACATAGGTAGCATCCTGCTAATCTAGCCAATGGCAACAGAAAAAAAGCAAACAAGCCTTTTTACTTCTGAAGACATGTCATAACCAAATAATCAATGCCAGTGTACCAATTGCTATTCAGCACTAGAAAAAAAAAGAAAATAAAAATTAGACCATAATTTTCACCTGCGGTAGACGAAGACAGGTAGATGGAGCTGTCTTTGTAACACGAAAATACATCAGAAAGGAGTTTTATAGGAAGAGGAGGTGGAAAAAAATGTAAATAATTGCCTTAAGAACACAATATTCACCTTAAGAAAGAAGAGGTAAACAAATAAAGTGAAAAATATTCGTAATTATCAAAGGAAGAGGTGTTTTTCCACAGTTACATCTTGTGTATAGCATACACTCAGCTCTTGTCACTGTAGTTGCCATGGCAAGATAACATTGCAAAATCAATGCCATTTTATGGAATTTTTATTGCACCAGCTCTAATCTTTCTGGGTTCAGAATATTAGTAAGTAGTAACACTGATAACACTCATGCAGAGTTGCAACACGTTATTTTGTTCACCCTCTAACACAGCAATTTACAATAGTTGAACTGCTCCCACACCACTCTCCCATGCTGACGTGAGCTAATTTGCTTTACCATTGTTTCCCACTGCCTTGCACTTGCTCAACCTACCCACCCTCTGGGTCCTGGGCCGATATCCTAGGCAGCAAAATAATGCATTCCTTCTGCTCCTATTTTGCTTGCATTGCAGTAGGCAGGCATAAATTTTAAAGGCAGCTGACCTAGAACTGACACCCTCCCTACCCTCCCCCCTCTTTTTAAGCTACCATGCAGCAGAGTGGACATGCTGCTGAGCATTGTAAATATCAGCAACTGCACCCTCCCTGGGAGGCTCTTCCAAGAGAGCGGGACCCAGCTGTGCTGGCACCTTCAGCAGTGACCCGCACAGTGTGACGTGAACTCTGGGAAGTGACACTTCCCAAAGCAGCAGCACAGTGATAGGTGATGGCAGAGTTTTGGGGTGACAAAAGCCACTCAAAAGGAAATACTAGGAGCTTTTTAAACAAAAGTCTCAGAATACTCCTCCTACCCAAGAAAGCATGCTGACAGTATCATTTAAAAAGCTGCTGCTCCCAAGTCCTGTCTTGGCAGATGTACTTTTTTGGAGCACTCCAGGAAGCAACTACACAGCCACATCCTAAATCTTTCCAGTCCAGAGCTGGTAATTTATACAGCTGCAAGCTGGAAGTTTCAAATCACTGAGGGATATGCAAGGAGGTATACAGGACTTAGCTTGTTGTTGTTTAAATTTACATTCTTCAGCATGATGAAAGGTTTGGTTAATCACTATGAAACACACTCATGAGTATTAGCACCAGGCAGCCCACGAAGGCACGTTATACCATTGTTTGGAGACTCAGGCCTCTCAGTCAGAACTAAATAGAGCAGTAAAGCAAATTTCTCCTGGCACTCCATTTTTATTTCTGCATCCCAAAGATCTCCACTTAAAAAAAAAAAAAAAAAAAAAAAAGATAAGTAATTAGATTACACCTGACCGAAGTTACTCTGGAATTGAAATACAGTTTCTGAAATGGAAAAGTCAGATGTTTCTATTATCTCTGTACTCAGTGAAGAAATCACAAAGGGGTGGAGAATGGAAATAGACAGTAAAGAGGCATCTGAAGTTTAGGGGCACCTGGACAGGCTCATTCTGAAGTCAAAGCCACCTGCATTGTGCTTGTATGTTGAATCCAGAGATGAATGCATGGAAATTAGTACATTATAAACCCCCATTTGGTTCTGTTCAAAATCTGAGTAAGCTTTTGGGTTCCACTCAAGTCATCTTGTATGTTGCTTACAATCTTTGTCTGATAACTTCCCCCAGCACCTTTTCCTTTTGAGATGATTCACTCGTTGGAGGCAGATCCAGTTTGACAGCTTGGGCACATGGGGTGAGCACACAAATGGGAGCACCTTTGCTTTCACACAGTGCTAGCGGCAGTTCCAAAAATACTCTTTTCCACTTGCTATGCAGTTACTCTTCTAAGGACTCTGGAGTGCTGGACTTTCAAAGGGTTCTTGCGACAGACTTGGAAGTCAGAACTCAACAAACAGTATGGAATATGAATATTTATGGCTGCCTATAAACCTTAAAGTGAGGAAACATCCAGACACGGTGACCCAGAGTAGTCAAAGGCCTCTGGAGACTAAAGAAAAAGGTTGCGTGGGCAACACAATGTTGCATGGACAGTATTCAGGAGACAGCCTAACCTCAACAGCTTGCATGAAAGCAAAACTATTCATCACCTAAAAACATTAACTGGCTTGATCAGCAGAAGTATCTAACAAGATTTTTTAAACCAGATCTTGTTATAAAAATCCAGCTTTAAAAATATATCGAATTTTCATTCAAATTCCAAGAAATCAATATGCAGGAATTTGCAGAACAAAATGCAAAATAGAGGTTGATATTATAGGCAAATATACATTAATGATAATACACAGCTGTGAAGGCATACTTCTGCTCCAGATCTAGTTATCCTAGTTTCTTTGCTAATAGGGATTTCTAAAAGTCTTCATTATTTTGCACTTTCTGGAAGCTCAAGAACAGCATAAAAAGTAGCACTATGCAGGCCGTAAGTTCGTAACAGCAGAGCTTTTTAAAATCAGTTTAGAACACCAAACTAACTTCACAGAAAAGCAGAATCAAACAACACATCCATGCACAAGTTTAATCACAGGTATGTTGTAAGGATTCTTCATCTTCTACTGATATTTTCCACTACCACAATAGAATGTAGTCTTTGCCATCTTTCCCAGCATTTGGAGACCACCCAGGATCACAAGCCATCTCTGCAGTTTAAAATACAACAGTTCATCCAGACAGCATGTAGGGATGAACCAGCTGATGTGCAGACTGGCCAATTCAACTGCACATTTTTTGCCCTCTTTTCAATCCTGAAAGATGGCCAAATATAAATAGCTAACAAAAAAAAAAAAAAAAAAAAAAAAAAAAAAAAAAAAAGAGATCCCATCAACAAAGTGCATTAGGCAATGAATGTGCAACATCAGAATAATATAGGAGACAATAATACTACCAACGAAGATGCTTGGCAAGCAGCAGAGTACTCAGCCTGATACTAATGTTCCTTTAAAACACCAGTATACTAGAAACAGACAAGTGTCTAATAGTCTGCTCAGCATGCCACAGCAGTAAAACAGAAGAAAACTGGACTGTCTCCAATACAAAAGAAAATTAGACTTACTTAGCTATGCATTTAAGTTATCAAAAAAAGTCCCAGTATTTTTGACATACAGGTTTCAATTCCTCACAGAAGAGGTCAGTCAGTGAGTTTGGTTCACTCCTTGTGTGGAGTTCTCAGTCCCTAGAGAAAAAGGGGCATGTCTTCTACCAGTTAAAACAGCAAAGCTGTAAGAAAAAATAAAGTGTTGTGTGGTGGTTGAATATTCCAGTTAATACGCAAAACTAGCAGGCCACACCCCCTTTCTGAACCTAAAGCAACACCGTAGCCCTCACCATGGAAACATTTCCAAGCACAGTGGTTGGCTTCTACTTTTCTTCTGCCTCACTTCAGGATGACTCTATTGCTCACATTTAAATCAAACAATTTGCTTTCACACACATTCTTTGTCTTACATACACATTATTCAGGTGCAGGTTCATCCAGCTGACCATACCCAAAAAGCATGATGCTGTCCCACTGACTGGAAAGGAAGATTGGCTCTTTTTCCCACTGCAGTCATCTCAGAGAATGAGCCAAGGCCATGTAATTTCATGGTCTGTAAAGGTGACTCCCTCACTTATCACAAAAGTCTTCCTAGATTCAATCAAGTTTTGTCTGATGCTTCAGTGCCTTGGATGAAAGCAACTGATGAAATATCACATTTTACAACACTACGCATAAAGTCTCTACAGGATAAAGGCAAGAACAACAGATTGCACAATTTCCACACCTCTAGAGGCAATTTTCCATTCCATACTTTTAAATGTAGTTCAAATCGGGTATATGAGATGTTCAGTTTTAAAATAAAGTGGCAAACTCATTTCAAAGCTGGGAAAAATTCCAGAGCAAACCAGAACTCAGCATGGTCCAGTCCATGCTCTGGAGCATTTTCACCAAAACTTTATGATGAGCTTCCCTAACTGATCAAGTGGATCACTTCAGTTTATGAAAAGCCGTTTCAGGATAATCTGAAATTCAGATGGAAAATACTTCACCGCATAAGATTTCAAGCAGTCATTAAAGGATTAATTGAAGAAAGGCACAGAGTACTCTAACAACACCTATATTTTCAATTCCCTCCTCTCTTTCTAAAATCTGCCATATTCCTAGTCAGAAGTTAAACTGAGTGAACTTCCTGAACATCAGAGCTGCGGCATGAGGCTATTTTCAGCCTTGTCTTAGAGTTTTTTTCCTTTTCCATGTAAAAACAAACTTAAGCAAATCCCTTAACAACCTGACTTGTTACAGAACAACAGGTGCTACAGACAATGTTGTCAGCACAGCAGAAATAATTAGAGTGATTGCAACAAGGCTTTTGAGAAGTGCACCTTACAAGCAGTTTTATGAATAGTTTCATTTCAAAGTTGACAGAGAACATTTGAGTTTACTTCATTATCCTCTTGGCTTTGATCGACTGTATATTCAACAATTCTCATTCACAAG
Organism: Drymodes brunneopygia; assembly: GCA_013400955.1. NCBI lineage: Eukaryota > Metazoa > Chordata > Aves > Passeriformes > Petroicidae > Drymodes > Drymodes brunneopygia. Next base: position 11,227 of record VZTZ01033107.1, read on the forward strand.
AGACAAAGGGGGACAGGGCACTTCCAAAGTGAATTACAATAATTTCATTAAGCTTGTGAAACCCCTTCTGTACAGTTAAAGACTAAAAAGTGATTTTTTTTCTTCAGCACCGAAAAAACAAGCCAGAACTCTGACTACAAAATGATAAAGAATTTTTCCAGTTGTACATCTGAACAAACACAAAAGGGATTGTTGTGGATGTTAAGAATACAAATACTGTAAAACACACCATTCTCTTGCAATACACCTGAATCTAAGTAATTTTCACCTGTACAAAAGGAAACGTTGCCAGCTACTACTTCTCTGAACTGACTACAGACATTTCCATGTGCCCAATCCCCATCTATTCATAAGGGCAGATGGTAAACAAACACTGCAGTATTTACTTAACAGAATAAATGAGCACATCTGACTAACAACTCTGATAATCTTAAGACTTCAGCCAATATCTTTTCATGAAAAGCAATACAAAAAAATTTTTCACTTCACTTCCTAACAGATCAGGTGAAAGCAAAAAGAGAAAAAAAAAAATCTGCTTGCCATCTCAACTAATTTTCGTGAAAGAAAGAACACAGTGCCAATGTGAACCATTCCCGTACACTAAAAGCATACAGAGAACCACTGAATCAGGTTTTTGTGACTTTGCTTTAAGTCATTTCAGGACTGATGATACAATGCAAATTATTTCCAAATCAACAAACTGATCTTTGTGAGTCAGACTCCAGCAAGAGTCGTCCCCTTCTTTTGTTAGAAAACAAAGAATAAAAGGAATAGAGTAAGCTATATTTTTATCTCAGCCATAGCCATAAACCCTGAATGCTATCACTGCGATAGGAGCATTCTCTTGAATTCCAGCCCGTGAGATGCCTGTTGAAACTTAGCAACTTTGTGCACAGTACATCCTATTTCTTTGCATAGGGTTTTGTAGTGCACTAGACAAAGTTATGCTCACATTCACATGCATTCAGTGAGGCATTGCTTTAAAAAAAAAAAAAAAAGTCTTTGAATAGAGGCTCCAGGCACAGAGCCCAATGTGCAAGGCCCATATCAATATAAAACATAATCCAAACTACAAAGAATTCACAATACAATTAAACACAGGCAGGCAGCATGTAGGAATTCACAAAGCTGCTACAAGCAGCTTCTCTTGAGCACAGCCTGCTCAAGCAGAGCAAGTCTGGCTGTTTACAGGGTAAGTTTGCAATTATAAGAGCACTTTTAATAGTAGCAATGTAATTTTAATCAACTTCTCTCCCCATTACTCATACCTGCTCCTATGTTGCCCTTGACTTCTGCTGGAACAACCATTTTTCTGGCTGCATAATAAAACAGATTGGGAAACAGACCCAGAGCATAAGAGCAAGCCTCACAGAAAAAGAAAGAGTATTTTTTAACCCAGACTGGTTCCTCAGTGCTTCTTAGTACCAGCTTTCACCAGGAAATACTCCAGCACAAAAGAAAAGTGTCACAAAAAGCACATGCAAAGAAAAGCATGTAGAATAATAGAAATGTTGGTGAAGCTCCAGCATCAGCCTAAGTAGGTATCAGAAGTGGAATGGAGATAAGGGTTGATGTTTGCTGCTTTTACCCTGGAACAGTTAAAAGGGGCAATCTCAATACCATTGCTCCTAGCAAATAAGATGATTCATAGATTTTACTGACACCTATATTTGTCCTCCTTGCGACATCTGTGCCTCTCTGCAGGTGGAAGTCAGAGTTTGCTTTGGACTGCATAGGCATTACAAGTAGTTTTTAAGAGATTTGTGTGCTACCTCAGGATTTTGAAATTAAATGCTACTGAAATTCAATTCCTCAGACTCTCATCAAGAACCAAGATAACACTTAAAGACCCTTAAATCTGTCGTTCTTTGAGCTGTGTATTCATCTCACATTACTCCATTCATAAACCACTTACAGGTGTTTTCTAGTCCACATCTTCAGTGATAAATTGCTGTGTGTAGCCATCAAAAGCAGACAGAACAAAAATAACAAAATACATGCAGAAGAAAAAAAGAAGATATATGGACAGACACACTGAAAGCATTTTACTTTGTGAATTCAGTAAAAATAGAAAAAGGTGCCAAACAATCTAATAAAAACAAAACAAACAAAACAAAAACAAAAAACCCCAAACCAAAACAAAAACAACCAACTATTCAATACTTCCATGGCAATGGTCAGCATTAAACAATAAAACCAAACACAAGTAATTGTTCTGAGTTATTCTGGTGTCTCTCATCAGGGTAAACTCCTATATTTAAATTTTTACTTTTAGTGTCATATACATAGAAAGAAATTCTTAACTGCAAGGTCACTGGTGACTTTGCAAAACTTTTGGCAAACTGGAAATGTGACAACAGGCAATAAAACTACTGCTTTAGTAGGTAGTACCCTCTAGCTTTAGAGGTACCCTTTAAAAGGAACTGTTTAAAAAAGTACAATCAAGTTTACAAAATTAACTACCTGTTTTATTAACTCTTTTGTTCTAATAATCCCATGTTTCTGAGGAGTAAAAGGGCTTTTTTCCACCATTTAGGCTGCATTTTCCCTTTAAATGCAGCACTGAACCTTGGTACTCAGGTCCCTGGGCAAGCAGAGAGAACTTGCTCCCTAGCACTGTGCAACAATGCAGAGTAACCACTCAGCTTTCAGTGCAGCTGTCAAGCACAGACCAAGTTCCCTTTAAGTACTCAGAAAGGCCTACCAAAACTGCTGTTTGAAGTTAACAATCCATAAACTGCAGTAGAGAAAAACATAATCAAGCCTGCCATTTCTTGAATTTAATACATACTTGGGCAATGAGGAACTGATAAAAACACGGCCCCTGTGTGTGCCACATGCTGTGACTTAATGAAAGAAAACCAGGACAGTGAAGAGCTGCAGTGAAGGACAGAGGAAGAGTGAGGGGAACAAGTATTCCTTCCTTTCCAGCTACCCAGGCTTTGAGAAGCAGCTTAAAGTTTCAGAGATCCATTAGACTGAAGTAAATATGAGTGTTGGGCTATAACATTTTTGTATAAAATATGCTGTGCCACTGAAGACGACAACATCCCATCTATTCATATTTGCCTATATACTATAGCTCTATTACCCATATTTTACAAGTCGTCCTTGATCCATCTCAGACAAAACAAAGCAGTTGGTCTTAACCCATCACTGATAGCTAAACCATCTTATTTCAGCTAGGGCAGACCAGGGAGTTCACACCAGCCTTGATCAGGAAAATTATGGGGCAGCAGTCCCTGACAGCCATGCTGAGGCAGTCATCAGGCAGGGAGAGATGCCACATGAAGTCTGCCAAGTTAGACCCAGAATGCGATGAACGAGATTTCAAAAGCAGCTCATGAAGATCCAGAAAGGGATCCTGGCTCCCTTCCACCTCCTGCCCTTGAACATGGCACAGAGGTGACGTCCTCTCACTTTCCTCACCCCACACATGCCTCCCATGCCCTGCTTGTGCCTGTGCTTCACTCTGCATCTGCCCACACCTCCAGAAATCAACCAGATATGGGGAGGCCACAGGAAGAGATAAGACAAGCATTAAACCAGACACACTGGGCAGAAGCAGCTTCAAGAAGAAGAGCAGAAGTCCACAGTAGGGGAAGAAAAGATTCCCAGTTTACTGCAGTTGAGAGAAACAAAGCCAGGAAGGGCACAGCGAGGCAAGGGGTGCACACTTGGCAAGAGCTATCAAGTCATGTCAGGATACAGAAATGTCCCTGATTAGTTTTACTGGTATGCAACTAGCTGATAGGTATTTCATGGTATTTGGTGAGCTTCATAACTAGTTAAATCCTATTTGGCTTGTATTACTTGACTAATGCCGTGGCATCTTTCCCAACACATTCCATGAATATTGCTTCCTGTACCAGAACCTGTCTTGCTCTACAGTAAACACTTAATAGAAAGATCACACATTGTATTGAAATACCATAAAGTTGCATTATTACCCGTATTTTCAACTGAGGTGCTGCCTAGGAAGAATTTCAAAGAGTCATAGAATGGCTTGGGTTGGAAAGATCACCTAGTTCCAAACTCCTGCAATGGGCAAGGACACCTTTCACTAGACCCGGTTGTTCAGAGCTTCATCCAGCCTGGCCTTGAACACTTTCAGGGATGGGGCATCCACAGCTTCTCTCCCCCTCCTCATGGAACAGTTTTCAGGGTACATCCACGCTGCCTAATGCCATGTCAATTCCACCTCTACCTGAGGCAGCTCCAAGGCAGCCTGAGTGCATCCCGGGCAGCACCCCAAGTGTCGAGCAGCAGAATAAATCAGGCAGTATGCTGTTCCCAGGCTGCTCCCAACAACCAGAAAAACTTGTTCAAACTTCTCCCACATGGCAATGTTCAGTACAGACCTACACATGGGTCTGGGAAGAGCTGAATTACAATGAAGTAAGGAGGAGAGTATCCACACATGACTGTAAGTTTTCTGGTTTGTCTGAACAGCTTTAATTAACATACCTTGATTTCCTATGCAAGTGAAAAACAAAAACAAAAAAAATCAGTAAGAGCTGGTTTGCAGCCTCCCTATAACTTTTCAAGCATCACGCTATTCTGTCTTGGCGACAGCAACACCCAAGACCCAGCCAAAGTTTCAACTCAAAACATATTTACAAATTAAGTATGCACAAAATGACAATTCCATAACAATACACATGATATCTACAGTTGCAAAGGACAAGTCTGAGAGACTGCTCCAAGGTAGCCTCATCACCCCCACCCACCCCCTGAGCTGGCACTGACCTGCTTCCTTGGCTCTTTGGCCTCACTGCCGATGTGGGGCCAGCCCTTAAGGACGGACCTGCCCCACATGGCAGCAAAGATGAGCTGTCTCCAAAGAGGAGGAAGGCAGCAAGCCAGAGAGCCACTCTTCCAGCTTGCCAGACAACCCCTGGCTAGACATCACCCCTTCAGCCCTACATTTTAATATCACCATCTTAAGCACATGGGCCACACCTCTTCCCTGACTGTCTCCAACCTTCACCCTTGAGAAAGAAACCTCAGTTTCTTCATGCCCGGGACCATTCTTTGGAAGTGAAAGGTGTGGAAAGAAAAAAGCATTTTTCAGCAATAAGGTAGGTCCCTGATGCAGTGGGGCTATGTACATGCCACGATGTAACTTGTTCTTCATGACAGGAAGGTGAGCTCTGCTCATGTGAAGCATAGCCAGAGGGCCTTGAGAGACAGGCACCGGGAGGTGTGGGGCACAGCCAGCGGGTTTGGAGGAACAAGTACTGCTTAGTGCCAGACACAGTCAAAGACTTTAGGGGCACAGACACGGTGCGGCGTAGGGCGCAGACAGAAAGCCTGGAGGCCAGGCACTGCAGGGTGAAGTACACTCAGTGATGTTGGAGGAGGAAGCACCACAGGGCACTGCCTGAGAGTCTGGAAGTATGGCACACGAGGGTGTAGACGGGGAGAGGGACCAAGGATGCAGGTGTGGCCAGAGGACTAAAGTGGGGAGGAAAGAAGCTCAGCGCGCCACAGCCGAGGGTTTGCGGAAGAGAGAAGGGGTACGCGGGAGCAACCAGGAGTTTGAAAGGAAGGAGGGCAGGAGGCAGCCCGAGACCCATCCCAGCCCGCCCAGCCCTGCACGCCCCAGCGCGGGACAGACCCTGCGGAAGAACGCCGAAGGCTCCTCTTCCCAAGACCACCTCGGTGCCCCGCGCTCCGGTTTCCCGCTCCCGCCGGACCCACGCACGGGCAGCAGCGCGCCCCACCTGTCCCCGCACC
>VZTZ01033107.1:31607-46365 GCA_013400955.1 Drymodes brunneopygia
ATACAATTTATAATATTTATAATCTATGGATGCAATAAAATACTTTTTTGCTTTTCTGCTAGTGTTAGATGAAGGTTTTCAACCTTTATGAAATCATTCATATGTTTAATGTACCTCTGCTAATAGTATTCAGTGCTTTGAGAACTGATACATTGAAGGGGGTAAAGCTTTAGAGAGCAGAAAGGAAGAGGAGTGGATAATACGACCACGCAGAAGAAGCAAGGTCCAATGTTTGTCAGCTATGGTCAGTTGTCCATTTACTGGGTTACCACTGGCCTGGGACACCCACAACAATGGAATGGCATGGGATGCTGCTGAAAGCACAATGCAGAATCATCTTATAAAACAGTAAAATCTCAATTCTGCATGGAGCAGAGCTTGCAGCTCGGTACCACGGGAATCTTCTGTCTTGGGCATGGTGACAAGAGACAAGGCAATGAGAACATTTTAAGAGAAATTAATTAAGTTTGGAGTACTGAAATGGCATTTAACAAATCCTGATATGAAAGGCAGCAATATTAATTTGGGCAAAGAAAGATCATCTGTGAATGAGCATAAACAATAAAGCTCATGGTTTACATTGCAAAAATTACTATAAAACTGAGAAATACTTTAATGCAGCAGTTAGTAGTAGTAGTGCTGATGATTTACAAAAATTTCTGTAATGCCCAGCTATACTTTTATTTAACTATGTCTCTTGAGATAAACTTGACCTTGATTTATACAATCACTTTTGTATATGACTGCAAGATGTTAAGAAGCTGCAGGTGACTAAGGAAAATAACAAACACAGATCTATTATAAAACAAAACAAAAAAAAAATTAAATGCCAAGTTTTCAAGACAACATTTTTGACTGACTTAAATGCTCCAAGTGTGAAAACTAATGAGCTGCTAGTTCATAGAAAAATATTGTACCCGGTCCAAGCGAGTTAACAAGCAGCCAGTGTTATTCCAGAAACTGCATGTATATGTTAATACAGGGTTATAAAAAAAGTTAATGAGATCTCCCTCCCATTTTCCTTACTCTGTGGTACATTTCTGCTCTAACACAGTCAAACGGCTTTCAAATCAAAGTTTTCATGTTCTTCTGCTCAAAACACTATTTGAACTAGCAAACCTCTGTATGTACCTAAGCACGTAACCAAATGGAAATCAAGAGGAAAGGGGACGACATGCCTAAGGACTGCCCAGAGAGGTTGGGTGATACTTCAAAAGCAAACAGAACTACCAATTGTAAGATGAGCTTGATGAATTACATTGGATGTAATGGTGGACTTTGGTGTACAGACAGGCCAGGATTATGTCCTGGCTTGGAGAGCTGTGTGGGCATGGCTCTGTGCAGCAGAGAAAGGAGATGCAAATTAAGAGAACAGCATGCTGGGGAGAGAAGGAGAGGAGGCAGGAGCTGGGGACCATGAAGGACCTGTATTTAATTTATCCTAGATAAAGCAATGGAGAGAGAGGGAAGATGAAGCAGTGTGAAAGGCAGTGCTTTCACAGCTCCCATGACCTGGTCCACATGGAGCAGGACTTTCACCTCCAGGTTTGGAAAATCAGGGCAACACAGAAGTGAGCACTAGCCCTGGTGATGCACCACTGTAGCATGAAGGATTGCTGAACTTGCACACCCTGTGTATCTTGTGGCACAATTAGGGTTCTACCTTTTCATCTGTAAACTAGAATGGCTCCTTTGTTTCCTCTCTGTGCTTGTTTTGTCTGGGGAAGAGTTAATTTTCTCCAAAGTATCTATCATGGAGCTATGTTTTGGACTTGCACTGGAAACAGCATTGATAACACAGGGAAGTTTTAGCTGTTACTAAGCAGTACTCACACAGGGTGTCAAGGCCTTTCCTGCTCCTCACCCCACCCTACCAGAGAGGAGGCTGGGGGGACACAAGTAGCTGGGAGGGGACACAAACAGTACAGCTATCCACAACTGACCACAGGGATATTCCATCCCATATGGCATCATGCTCAGCATAAAAAGCCGAGAAAAATGAAGAGTGGGGAAGGGCATTGGTCAGGGGTGAGCAATTGTTTTCATTTGCATCAATCGTCTTTCCTGAGTTTTATTTCTATCCTCTGTGGTTTGGTGTTTTCATTTGGTTGTCCTTTTGTTGGTGTGGGGTTTTTTTTGGTGTGTGTGTGTGTGTTGTTTTTTTCTTTATCCTTTTAATTACAATTTATAATTATAACTGCAATTATATTTTATTTCAATTATTAACCATTCTTATCTCAACCCATGAGTTTTCTCATTTTTACCCTTCCATTATCTGCCCCCCTCCATCCTTCCCGGGTGGGGGAAAGTGAGCAACCAGTGGTGCGGTGCGCAGTTGCTCTCTCAGATTAAGCCATGACACTCTTTATTTTTCTTGTGCCTGTCACACTTAGTGCTTGAGCAGTCTTGTGAACTATTACCTTTTGACTTGCATCATTTTTCCTCTTTCTGGCAGGGAAAAAACTTTGCTAGCACAGTTTTCAAGGTCACTACAATATATAATCAACCTTTTACTGATATGAGATGTACCAGTAAGACCTTTTACATGTTTAGGGCACATAAAGCAAGCCTCCTGAAGCAGTGAAACCTACAGTCCAACAGAGGGAATTCTGCTAAGCAGCAATATCATTCTTATACAACAAGATTCAGCAACTATCACACACAAATGTATCTACATTTAGTGTAGCAGCTCATTGCTGAGTGTTATTTAAATTACTTTGACATACTTCATTAGTCAACCTAAACTTCAGTAGTTAACTAGAGTGGCAGAACAGGATGAAGCAGCTATTTCAAACATTCATTTAGGCCCTCAGGTATATTAGCTGTCTGCAACACAATTAAGTGTTCTGGAAACTCACTTTATAAATAATGATGAATAGTATTCAGATGTCAAAGTTCCATGCAACTCTAGACAGGACTACTTTTTTCTTGGGAAACAATTTGTGCACTACCCTGAGAACATGCAATACATTCCAAGCATATGCCAAATGTGACCATTTCCCACAGATGTGTAGGAAAACTGCTCAGTCTAAGGCTCCTGTTGTGGTAGTGACAGTTCAAAACCACTGAACAGCATCACACTGTTTGACTACTTAGCTTAACTTCAACTCTCATAGGCCACAATGCATGATTCAGGTACAAAAATACATTCTCTGGGCCATATACTCCACTTGGAAGAACTAGTGATGGGGAAAATCTATTATTTTATAAAGTCCCAAAACATTTTTTTTATCTTTGCTAGTATGAGAATAATCCTCAGCTGATTTCCTGTGGTGTTACAGAACAATGTGGGAGGTGATCGCAACAGTAATTAACTGTTGAGCAACACAAGACACTCCCTTCTAACTGCCACAAAACATGAGAACTTGATATTCTTAACATACACCTACTCTCTGGTGTATCTTTTATCACAGCAAACATGGGCTCCCCGGACAGCTATGTTCATTGTGTCCTTTGACATAGTGTACCTACTGAAAATAGGAAAGAAGCATATCAACAAAGCTCCATCCATCCAGGCAGGCAGATCAGTGTGTGGTGGGGCTGCTCACATCGCTGAACTTAACAGCTTTGTGTCAGGCTGCTGCCTGCAGAACAGACATGCCCGAAGTCTCACAAAAGGATTATCTTTTTTTCTCGTCTCTCTATTTTCTGCCCAGACTCCCCCCTTTCTTAAAACGGCAATGGCATGTTAAAGATCCATCATACAGACCAAGATTTATTTGTGTATATGAAAATAAAATACTGCAGGAAGGCATTGATAGCTATATTTCTTTCAGATGCAATCCTGAACTACTAATAGAGAGGATTAAGAATCAGCTTTAAATTTTATATACAAATGGAGCTGGCTGGTTACCAAATTTAAGTTTAATTCTTGTCAGTGATCTCCAGCAAAATCATATTTCTTAATTTATAATAAATATGTATTTTGAGGTAACTTTTCTAAAAATATGATTCAAAATTTTCTTAGAAAGTTTTAGTAATTCTGTTGGGAGCTAAGATCTTTAGTTAATATAAAGTAGTCTATTCGATAAATGCCTAGCAATTAGAAACAATAGAAAGGGACAATGTTCAGTATTTTCCAAATGTGAAGAGAACAGCAAAAAAATCTTTTAATAAGCCCCTTTTCTCTGCCTCCCACATTAATCCATTTTGTATTAAACAAAGGCATATACATATCATTTTTGTTGCTGAATACATTACCCTGTTCTTGCTTAAACATGTTACTTTAGATTACAAACATATGGATGTAAAATAACTGGTTGGACTGATTTAAACTGCTGATTATAATCTCCATTTTGGCATGAGGAAATTTATTACAAAACCTGTTTAGGACTTCAGATGTATCTGTGCCACACAGCTGTAAGAAAACGGTGGGTTTGCAATCTCCCCAGTGTACAGGTCTCAGTGAGTGTCTGAAAGACTCCTTAGCACAAAGCTAAAATGTGTCACTAAAGATATCTTGGTTTTTTTCTAACTTAATTTGAAGGTAAATGGTGATAAAATCAGGAACAATGCTGTATGCCTATGCAATTAAAATATTCTTTCATATGTAAATAGAATGCTGCCTTAACAGCCGCAAATACTTATTTTCAGTCTTTTGGGCTCAATGAAATTGGGCAGAACTGGGCATGGTTAAGGGTTGCCAGCATGTTGGATGACATTGGTTAATTGTCATCTGGGCAGAGCCTGTGGGCTGGTGGGTAAGGCTGACTACACACACAGATATGATTAGAAGGGATGAAGATGTGGGGAGTAGTTACGCACCTGCCTGAATTCCTGGCCACTCAGTCATCCCTTTTCATCCTCCATTCCCATTATTTTTATAAAATAGACTAAAAGAAAACAAAAATGGCGGAGGACGGAAGAAGGCATGTCTATTTCATAACTCAGCCTTAACCACACAAAAGGACTTTATTGATATGTTTTACATACTTTTGTTTAGTTGGATATTATAACCACTAACTGCTAAGCACTGAAACTAATATACTGCCTTCAAGAACATCTCTCAGGTGTCAAAACCTCAGCACACATCTTGGTGGCTAAGTATGCAGACAATACTCAAGCTTTTTCTTTAGGTTAGACTATTTTAACCATGTTAGCTCCTATGCTTTACATGCTAAACAAACCCTTATTTCCACAGATGAGTTTTAACTGATATGCCCATAGTATGACTAGATATTATAAACTTTGTGTGTACTAAGCTAGTAGTAGGCTTACCCATTCACTATGGCAGATCGTAGGCCAGTGTGCACTAAAGAGCTTACAATTCTCCACTACATGAACCAGACCCTTACCTCCATTGTAGAAATGAGGTAGGAATAAAACCAAAACTATCCTCCAGTGGTGCCAAAGCAGTGGTATTTCAAATACTTTTATATTTTGTGTGCATAGATATATGTGTGTGTATACATTCACATAAGAACTATAATACAAGGATTTAAAAAAGTGAAGAAAAATGTAACAATCAATCCTATTGATGTTGGCAAATCTAAGATTTTTTTCAGGGTTACTATGAAGGGGTTCTTATGTTCTGGGTCCTAAGCTGACTAAGGAAATCATTCTTGATTAAAAAATACCCAGATGTCTTGTGAGAAGCCTGGCCTGACTACAAACCCAAACAATGCAAAACAAGGTGGCAAACAAATCGCTAAATTTTAAGATTTGTCTGTCTATGTGCAAGAGCTAGTACACCAGGCACAGGAAAAAGGGCAAAGGGAAGTAAGCATATGGTGTTAACTTGTTATTCCCACTACTTGGGAGTTAGCTATACAGAAATTCTCATGTGCTAATGCTTTCTTCCAGATCTGTGTACAGGAAGAAAAGAAAAGAACAAGGTTTTTCTTGGCTGTCTTAATGTCAGATACTTTCTGAGCATCATAACCTAGATATCTAGAATCAGAGTTCTATCTTACTGCCTCCACAGACCTCAACTTCCACTTAAGCTTGTCTTAGGCTCTCTGTATTTCTTCAGTTGGACTAGCTCAGTCTGACTCCACCTTCATTGTTTCCTTAGGCTAGAAGAGAAAGAAAATGCTTTGATCTCTTGCAAGAACAAATAAATTCTTTCCCATCTTTTGATACTTACTATATCAAGCTCAAATAAAAATCCCTGCCTTGGCAGACAAAGAAAGTCTTCTAAGCAATATTCAATTCCCGGAACAGCCTGAAAAGATTAAATTCTCTACAGTCTAAGATTAGATTCTCTATGTACTCTGATACAGTATGACTACTAAATCCCAGTACGACTAGTGGGACGAGAATGCAGTTCATTGCAGTCTAAGCTCTCTCCTTAAACTCTTAACTTTTACTGTTCTTAAAAGGAAGAATCCAGCTATGAGGTAGTTGACTCTCAAGTGAATAATTTTATTTCAGTATGAACAGAGCACCCATTTTGACATCTGACTGGATTTTTAGATGTGTTTTTTTTCTGACTGATGGGTAAGGATGGGAAGTGTGATTAAGTCTATACCACTCTACTTGCTCCATTTTGGATTCTGATAGAGTTTTGATACTATAAAAATACATGCCATAAGCATATAAGCAGAAAAACATAAAGGGGAAAACTCAGATTTAATTATAACATTTAACTTACACACAAGAAAGAGATTGCAGTTGCAACTGATATTATTGGCTTAGCACCTAGCTCCTTGCAGTATATGAGAAATCATATACACTATACCTCCACTGCTCTTTAAAATTTTTCATTTTGAAGACACCAACACTTAGTAATTAACTACAGCCACCATAAGAATGCAGAAGTTATAAAACACAGGTTTTATTTAACACAGCTACAGAAAACTCGAAGTAGTGAAGGAAATAATAGCAAAAATGCCATTCTTCAAAGTAGAACTTCCACAGAAATTGGTATTTGAGATGTTGGCTAGTACCAAGAAATTTTAAACCTTGTAAACTAAACACCACATATTAGCAACTGCTATTATGGGGAAGGCTTGCAGATGCCGGGTTGTAGAACGTGTCTGGATTCTTGCCCACATTAGAGAGACAGGTGTTTCTCATTTCCCTCATCAGAAACACCTCTCCTTCCAGCAGAGGACAGTAGTCAAGAGGGAGAATAACACCACCAACGACTGATATCAGAAGAGGCTTTGGAAGAACTTCTGTGAAGAAGATATTAGCTTCCAGTAGGTGCAAGAAGCCCCCAAGGCAATTAATTTCTATTTTCAACTGTTTGAGACACTAAACCCAAAGGCATCTGGGTAAGAAGATACTTGGACAAATAATTCACAGCCCACCTCTTCTTGAGCTGGATCCCACATTGTGTTCAGTCATGGTGCAACTTAGGCAAAAACTGATGTATAAAAGGTCATTCAGCAATAGTGCATTACGTCCCTCTCCTGAAGTCATCTGAGAAATGCTCCTTAGGTCTCAGCCTTGATGAACAGCACTCAAACTGAGCCTCTCTTGACTTAACAGCAGAAACAAAGTCTGCTTCCAGGAATTTGTGATGTCTAACAAGCTCCTGTGTTTTAATGAACCGCCTTGGACACTTTTTTTGCCTGAGTAAGAACCTAAGTGGGATAATAATTTTTGTTCTCACACTTTCTTTGAAAGTTTCCAACTCAGAATGTGGCCAGGATGGAAGCTGACCGAAGCCCCCCTCTTGCAGCCCTACAAACAGTGCTCCAAAGTGAGACCCTCTGAGCTCTCCTGGGGCAGCAGCTGTGACCAACAAAGCCCCTCTGAGTGGGGCCTCTCAGAGCCAGGGAACTCCAAGGTTTGTCGTGCTCAGAGGATCCCTGAACAGCAATACTCCCGACTCCTCAAGGCTCCACCCTTCACAAAGGCATCTGAAGTGGGTATTTCACTACCTTTGAGGTAGTGAACTTTGACTTTTCACCTTGTACAGGTGTGTCTATAGTCTTTGTGTCTGTGTGCATGCAAGTGTGCATAATCTGACCAAATGCACAAGAAACCCTGCTCCCCTAGATTACTAAGTTAGGTCTGTTAGTTACTGTTGTGGTATAGTAAGTCCTGTATGAATCTTTTGCTAAATCATTTAACTTCAGTTATAAGTTACGTGATAGTTTTTGGTTTATTTTGAACTGGATTGATTGACTCTGGATTTTTGTTTGCATTTCCTCAGTGTGCCCTTAAGAGTGAACCTTGCCAATGAACCTTGTCATGCTGTTGCTTTTGTACTGGACCTGTTTTTACTGATACCTTTGCTGGTGATGCTTTAAGCAATCTGAAAACATTCTTTAGAGACAGAGACTACATTATGTCTGAAGCACCAACTAGTGACTGAGATGAGACAATAACTCCACAAAACTCCTCCCTTTCAAAACAGAGCAGGCATTAGGACCACAAAATGTTTTAGATGAAAACAGCTTGGATGGATTACATTCAGAATTTTTAACTTGAAATGCGATGTACTCTCAGCTCTATATTGTACCTCAACCCTGTTTCTGTCCAGGAATCCTTCATGTTTACTAAGGATGATTGATCTTAAAAACCTCCTAACAGAAGCAACAAAAACTCTAAACTAGTTTCTATTGTTAGCTTTCTGGGGCAGATTCTGATATTAGATGATATGGTCATCATATAAATACTTGAACAGAGGATCCCAGCTGTATCTCTTTCTGAAGTGAATATTGCATTTATGGAAAAACTGAAAATGCAAAAACAACAGGCACAAAAATCTGTTGACTCCCACAGCACATCAGTACTTGAAAATGGATACAATCTACTCCACCAAGACATTTCTAAAGTAAGCTGGAAGTATTTCTGAGCAAGCCCTCTTCCATGGAAAATCCTCTGTATCATGTGTCTTGGAAATGACTGGGTTATCTCCTCATGTACTAATGATAACAGAAACCATGTAATTTTGATTGGTCCCAAGGGCTTTTATTTTTTCTTTATCAGCTGTTCAACACTGAATAAAGTATACCAATGTGTAAGTACAAAAGTCAGCAAGTATGAAAAAGTAATCCTTTATATTTAACTTTACAGTGACAGAGAAACACAGAGAACAGTACAAACTCATTTCTGAAAGACCCTTGCTCTAACAAAACTGTACCTAAAATCCAGTTGTGATAAATCCAACGATGTCTGATTCTGTAGATAAAGTCTGTGAATGCAGTGCCTGAATGTCAATTTTGTATCAGCTCATAATTTAAATTCAGCCTTCATCATCACTGCTGCTCCATGCATCTTCATATGCTGGATTTAAGAGTTGTTGAGGCAGAGACTAGAGAAAATAAAAATTCTCAGTGTTTTGCTTAATTAAAAATATTATAACAAATAAGGGCAAAGCTAAATGCATTTTTTAAATGACTACATGTAGACAAACTATTCTGTCTCTCATGAGTACTGGATTATTTTTAACTACTTCTTTAGACATTCTGCTGATTAGAAATATGATAAATTATGAAAAGAAATAGTACGGTATTTAATTCCAATTTCAGGATAAAATATCTGGAGGACTGATTGGAAGTATTACAAATGTTTGATACAAAATACAACAAATGTTATAACTGCTCATTGTGTGCCACTGTTTTAATTTAGGTGATAATATCCTCGGCCCATCTTAACTCAGCACTACAGTTTCAGGAAGCAGTCCTGGCCTCTATCCGCATCCAAGGAAGATTTCTCAGATCAGCCCCACTAGGGTCCAACTAAAGGGTTTGTGTAGCTATGCAGTGCACTGAATCACAATGCCTTAGGGTAATTTTTTTTTCTTGTTTACATCTATTCTGGGTTCAGATTCTGGTCATACAAGCACTCAAATGCCTATTCTAGCACCTGAGAGGGAGCAGGAATTAGTGGCCTGTGGACAGCAGAACAGCTTCTTACAGAGACAGGGCTCATCTACAGCATTTGCAAACAGCAGCTGTAGCTTAACAGATTTCAAAACAACGGCACATATTACATACTGCCACTGTGTCAAATTCAAAGAAGCAGTTCTAATCAGAGCTAAGCAAATAATCTTGTTGCTGTGGGTTTGTTTTTGTTTTTCAGACTAAGAAAAATACAATTTATTCATATCAAAATTTTCACAGCAAAAATGTTAATTTCAGGTCAACGCATTTTGGGTTTTCTTCTCTGCATAAGAGTAGGATAGTTTTGAAATACAAAAACTTACAAAAAGCAAATGTTACAACAATTTAATGCTTCTTAGAATTTCCCCATCTAAAATGAAATGATGCAGAAATTGTAAAGAGTGGAGTTTTCGTATGTTATGGGCCCAAACATTAATACACCCTCATTTTTCAACGTGAGTACAATCTGGCACTCTGATTCTGTGAATGGTTTCAGTTCATTAAAATACAGACTTTTTCCCAGTCAGGCTGTTCACTGAAATATTTCTTGCCCAGTTCTATTACTAAGAGAGAGAAGGTACTCTACTAGAAAACAGTCTTACGTATGATCTTTCCTGCAACTTCCCCAAATGTCTTGCCTCAAGCACAAAAATAAACTTACTTAGAAACTCCTTTATTATATTTTCACATAAAAAATATTTGTATATGAGGTGTGCTATCCCTAATCTTACTGCTTAATACACAGTATATTTTAAAAAATCTAAAATACAACCTAGCACCTTTACAATTCCAAAACAGAACAAGCTGTAGAAAGCAATTTGGAAATTAAAGAAGCAGAATTTGAAAGACCCATAGCCAAATGACATGAACTCTTAACTAAGTAGGAAGCGAGAAGTCTGCAAAAGATTTGACGAGACTATCAAAGAAAATATCTTCTCAAAACCCTACAACAATCAAAAGATTGCACAGAAATAATAGGTGATTCTCCTCTTAATTAGGAATTGTTACAAATGATGGTGAAGCACATACTTCCATCTTGAATTTCCACATAACCTCCCCAAGTATAACATCCATAAAAAATACAGTTCAAATTCAAAAATTCACTACCTTTTCAGAAATATCATCAGGAACTGAGTCTCGTGGAGCTGGAATCCATGCAAGGATATTGCAGTCTTTGCTACCACTATAAAGTTCCTGTAAAAAAACAAGCAAAAGTTAGTTTCACACAAATTTACTGAAGAGTGACATAGATACCATACTGGGCAGGAAATAAGGTACAGAATATTCCTTTTAGAAAACTGCAAACATTCAACTTCTAATTTATATCATAACCTGGATAAGTAGTATTTTAAATAATATGCCAAAACAAAATAAATATGTTTTTATATTTTTTCCCAGATTGCTCACCAAAACAGCAAAGCCCACATTGAAATGAACTTTCTTGCTTAAATACATTTTTCTTCTTCCCTCTCTCTTGTGTCCTGAAAAGACATCTACTTTAACATGTAGGAAGCTTAAAAGATTGTATATAGAGAACTAAAAAAACCCCTAAAATAATCACACAAACCAAAAAATGGCCAATGTTTTATTATAATTAATAACCAGGAATGAACTCAGAAGAATCAAGAATCTAGTAATACATGTCAGAAAAGAGCATATGTATGGAACAAAGAAGTATTAAGTAAATGTAGTTTCAGTATGCCTAAGGAAGGAAAAGAACAAATAGAGTACAGTGTGAGGCTTGTAGCCTGTTGGGAAGGCATTGATCAGAAAGACCAATTTATTACTTTTAATACAAATAAATCTATTTATTATGGTAATGACTAAGGGTTGAGATGCCTTTGCACAAGACACCCTGCAACACATGGAAACAAACAGTTCTTACACCAAATAGCAGTAAGTCAAATATATCTTAATTTTCTTAGTTCTGTACTAAAGGAAATACAGACTTCTCTGTCACTTTAAGATGAGCAAATTTTGCTGGTGAGAAATACTAACACCATCTTTGCAGTAAATTTTGCACCTCTAATACACGCATTTTCTGAAGTGCTACTTAAATGAACAAGTATAAAGATACTCTCTTATGTCTTCAATCTTGAATTATATTCCTGCTTATTATATGTGGTGTCTGACAACACTTGAGTATTGTCATGTATTTAAACTGCCAGAATGAAACACAGAAAGTTTCTTGGTGGTTTTCAGGCGGACAGTATGAAAGCCTGAGTAAGTATGCTGGCTTTTACACTTAAACTAGGAACTCGCTGCATATGTGCATGTTATTAGCACATTAATTCCACATAAGCTTGATACATTATCACAGGTCTGTCTCTGCAGAAAGCTTCCTACCTAATTTATATATAATTAGAAGTGTATTAATTATTTGGTGCAGAAACTTAATGCTCAATTCCAATAAAAATTTTGGTGGGTAATCCTATTCAAGTGAGCTGCAATACTTTACAAAAACTGGTCTGATGCGTGAAGTTATTAATGCATAAAACACATTCAAGATTAGAGTCTACCATTTTCAGAGATAACCATCCTACTTACCTTGCTTAAAAGAAGGTATGTTTCACCAAAGTATAGGTCAAATTCTACTTTATTCTGTCAGCAGTACTCTACTTGGGCCTTCAGTCTTTGATGGAACATAGGATATCACTAAGAACTTTACAAGAGCTTTCCATGTCAAAATCTCTTTATGAGCAATGTCATAGTGACATCAGCATACTTCCATTTAATCCTTCTTACGACTTGTCTCACTTTTTGATCCTGGTATGGCAAGATCTTCAGTTAATATCCACTGCATTAAGCAATACTTACAATTAAGTAAGACTGCCTAAACTGGTGACTCACATCTTAAGTCAGTCAAAAGAAGAGCTCGTGACCTCTATGTAGAATTAAGGTACAAGACAGACACATATATTGCACTATAAATATGCTCTATGCATGTTTATAGTACAATATATGGAAAGATTGCAAATAAAACCTGACTTAACTTTCAGCTAACTTTATGTAATAGCCTACTACTGGATTTGCCAAATACCTTTGCAGATGTCACTAGTATTTCTTGAACAGTATAAGCAGCTACAATTTAAGTCAAAATTGCTTCCTGTTGCATACCCACTATTTTATGACCTGTTATTCATACACAATGCTTTTTCCCTCGATTTCTTTTTCTGAAAGGGCAATGTAGGTCATCTTTGTTTATTTAAATCATTCTAAGCAGATAACACTGGTATCTAATATGTTAGATCCACTGTAAACATCATCTAAGATATTGCACAATGAAGATTTTCTCTTCCACACCACCCTTGAAATTACTGACCTCCTATTAAATTAATGCCTCTTATTAAAGGGCCAAATTCTGCAGTTCTTATTACTCAAGCAGACTAACATCTTATTAACTTTACAGAGACATTTACGTAAGAACGGTTTAGGCAAACAATAACATAGTGGATTTTATGGCTGTGTTCCTAGGATCAGAAAAAGCATACATGCACACATTAACTAAAGTTCACACTATTCTTTGGAGGCAGCTCTGTACCATACCTGAAGCATAAAAGGTATTCCACACAAACATGCTAATTAATTTAGATAAGAACAGATAAAGACTGGTATAATTGAATTTCATATAGCTGGCTGCTTCGTTATCAGTGATCACATTTGATTATATGGTTCCAAGCAAACAGAAGACACTTCTCACCTCAAATGAATAATTGCTGCAAAGTTTAAATTTCTTCTTAGAGCTTATTCCAGTTATGAGGTGAAAAAGATAGCAAAGATAGCAATTAAAAAACAGTTAAAGAACAGAAAGAACATGAGGGACTGACAGCAAGCAATATCAGTAAGAAATTCTGAACACAGTGAAAAATAGAAAAATCTAAGAACCAGATTAAAGGATGAGTAGGACACAAATCAGTCACCAGGGTTAAAGACAGCAGAAAAAGTTTAGAAAAGTGTTAATATTAATATGAAGAACACTCTTAACAATGACTGAGAATACTATATGGAAATGGTCAAAACCGCAGAAAAGATGTAGACCTTGTTTCCTATGAACACAGCATACTGAGTCCAATTATGTGCTAACAAGGAACAAAAAAGTTACAAAGCCATCTTGCTACACATTTCACCAGTGCATACATAGTTACACCAGAGTGACTTGGAAGAACCATCAAGGAAAACTTCCAGCTTGCTAAAGTTAATTCTGTTTTGATATGTATTTAAAAATTCTAAAGCTGAAAGTGAAATAATAAGCCGTTCAGAAAGAAAAAAAAAAGGCAGAATTATATGAATTATATAGACAAGAATAAACTGATATTTTTTTAATCCTAAACATGAAAATGGAAAAGATAATTAAATGATTCAGCTACTGTAGAGTTAAAATACAGGTATATAAATATCACTTAAGAGTTTGCAATAAAGCAGATTTTGTTAAGCAAAATTGATTGGAATTACAACTAGTAACAAAATACAAATGTACAGCTCTGAATAACTTGGCAGCATGTTGATTTAATAATGCTTGAGAGAGTAAAATAGAACAGGTGGCTATAAATTTTACAAACAACACTACATTCTCAGGAAAGGAATTTTACCGGCAAAATCGTAATTTCTATTGGAGTTACATGAAGACTAATAAATCTACTTTATTGTCTCAAGATAGGATAAGATACTTGTAAGTACATGTGTGAACACAGTCAAAATAACTAAGTCAAAAGTTATAAAAGTATTAATAAATATTAATTATTATAAAAGTAATAATAAGTACTATAAAAGTATTAATAAGTATTAATTAAGTATTATAAAAGTAATAATAAGTCAAAATTTGGCGTTGACACTCTCATTGTAGTGTTGATTAGACACAGCCTGGTTTTTTGGCAGTGGGGCAGGGCCACAGGGATAGCTTCTGTGAGAAGCTGCTAGAAGCTTTGACGATGTCTGACAGAGCCAATCTGTGATGGCTCTGAAGATGGACACGCTGCTGG
>VZTZ01033107.1:46895-68936 GCA_013400955.1 Drymodes brunneopygia
CCTCTCCCTGAGCAAATAGAAGATCTCAGGTGACAAATTGACCAAGACCCCCATGCCCTGTCTCCCTCACAGTCAGTGGGAAGGAATGCAGAGCTGGGGGAAAAACGGTATTTTAAGGACTTTGTTTATTTCTCATTATCCTCCTCTGATTATTTATTGTTAATAAATAATATTGTTAATTATTTATTAACAATAAATTCACTTTATACCTTTACATTTGAACCTGTTTTGCCCTTAGAATGTTTTTCTCCCCATCCTTATCTCAACTTATGAGCCCTTCATTAATTCTTTTTTTCCCCCCATCTTCTGCCCAGCTGTAGCAGGAAAGAGTAAGCGAATGACTCTCGTCAGTGCCTGGAGTTTGGTCAGGGTCAAACCATGACATACAGCAATGCTGTTTCACGAGATTAACTATTTAATATAACTGAGAGCAGAGCATTTACAAAAAAGAAAATCCGGTCACACTTACACAGTATAGAACTGAACTCTGGAAAATGGTGCTTGTGAAAGAGAATCAGGAGTCACATCACATAAGCAAATGAAGTTGTTGACATCACAAACTTCTAGATTCAGTGACTGATGTAGTTCTTGTGTGCATATGCACACACAAGTGATCCTTTACCATGGATCTTAAACGCCAAGGTAGAGACACCACATGTAAAACAAGTAAAACATGTTTTACAGAGAGACCTAATTAGCCTCACTTCTTCAGTTTATCAAAAAGAACACCAAAGATAACTTCATATAAACACACTAGAAGTTTTGTTGGGAAACTATTCTTGAAAAGACAAAAGGCTTTGCAAGAACATTCTGGAAAATATATGCTTTAGCTACAATGTGAATACTGTAGCTGATGTAGTATCTCACTGACTATTCGTATCAGAACTGCCTTCCAAATATAGCAGGGCTTATTAGCTTGGGTTCTACGGAGTGTCCATAATGTGCCCATAATTTTCAGTGAAGTCCATCTCAGTGATACAGCAATGTTCAGTCAAAGCTACTGGTCTCAAAGCAGAAGCTACCAGAGTCACTTCTATGATGCATTGTATGAGAGGTCATGAAAAGGTATCTACGTGCCCCTTCTGCCTGATACTCAGAAACAATAGGCAAGGAAGGAGGAGCTGGAACATAAAGTACAATCCTTAACACATGAGGACAACTATGTAATGCCCTGAAAATCCGTACTATCATCCATTCTGCTCTTGGTACAATACATGCCATATGAACAATCTGCTCTAAACTAATCTCACAACAAATTAACCTTTGTTATCCTTAACTCTTTTATCACAATACAAAAATATACCAGTGGGGGAGAGGAAAAGAAAAAAAAGGCAGAAAAGAAGAAAAATGTGTCAGTACCATGAGTCCCTGTAATGCTACGATATTTCTCAGCTGAAATGTTCTACGATGAATTTAAGAATCTTGCAATGTTTTCAACACTTTATCCAAAGTATAACCACAGGCATTTGAGCAAGATCACTTCAGCAAAGTACTTGAGAGCCTTCTCAGTACTCACAGCAGTACTAATGCACTTCACATTCTTTCTTACTCTGACTAGTCTCAGGTATCTCTGAGAAAGACAAATGCCTCCTCTTCAGTTTTACAGAAAATAGGAAAAAGCCTTCACGCATATGCTTTATTAATAATCACATAAACCAAAAATTACTAAAGGTATGCTGAGAAGTTACATATGTGAGACAAAACAAGCAGTGGAAGGAATCTAAGCCAGAAAATGCCATCCCAAAAACTTGACTAAACTTTTCCTGCATGATATGTAAGCCACAGAACTCCCTCTTATGATCTTTGATTAAAGCATACCCCTGAAAAGTGAATGCTTTTATAGTGCAAACGGTATGTCAATCTGCATAAATATTCCTGTTTGTCTGGAATACTGCTTGTATTTTACTTACCTGAAAATGAGGTTGAAATACACAGCAGTTGACAGTACTATAATGCCCTCTAAGCACAGTTATCAGTTCTCCTGTGAAAACTGTATAAACAGCAATGGTACTTCCATGTGGAACAAAGGCAAACTCTGGATTACAGCCACAAGAGATTGCAAATTTGAGTCCTTTCCTACTTTCATTACAGACTTGCCCATAGTTCACCTGCAAAATGAAAGATCACATAGATTACATAGTTAGCTATTAAGTAAACCCACAGGAAATGATATTAAAAGGTCAATTTTACTTCATGTTTAATACTCAATAAAATTAATTTTGGGTTACATTAATATATATATTGATATTTCAAACTACAGATGTCTCTCAAGAGAATTATTTTATGTTCAATACAGTTTACTCTTCTTAATATCAATTTAAGAAAAGGAAAGAAAGAAATGCCTAAAAATGAGCAATTCCACACTAAGAAATAGGATTTGCACAAGCTGTTGCATGCCAGACCTGCATCAAGCACCTAAACCCTCACTGAAATTAGACATGGTTCAGGAATTACCACGTTGTGGTTTCGGAATGGTATGTTCCAACTCAGCAGTCCAACTAAAACCACTTGCTCCCCTGCCTCAAATTGAAAGCACAAAAGGCAGAGATTGTGGGGTGAGATAAAAACAATTTACTGGAAACAGCAATAAAAAAACCAAACAGTAATAGCAACAATATTGGTAACAAAAAGGTATGAGACAAGGAAATGATTTACAGGTCCAACAAAAGAAAATGGGACCATTTTCTCCCAGGTAAGCTTTGATATGAAAAATTTTTAAGACCTTACTAGTGAGGTGTAAGCAAGGGAAGTCTTGCAAATTAGAATAGCGTTAAGAGCACCTTATTAACACCTCTACTAATGTCTCAAGTTTCATGGCATTTCAAGCTCACATAAGTTTTTACAGATAAAAATCTCACAAAAGATTGAAAGTGAAGTTTCCAAACATGTTTGAAATATTCCAGTTGGTTATATCAGTCTAATTAGGTCCTATCAGACATCAAAAGTGTATTTATGAGGAGACAGAAATATATTCACGGAAACAGTACAGCCTCCCTCTAAACAAACTGATTTGAAACAAAGCATTATGATTTTGACTATTTTTCTCATGAAGAAAATGTGCTATGTTAGAATATTTACCTGATGAACCTCACGAATTTCTTAGCTTATAGTCAAAAGATTTCGCAATTGGGATTTATTTTTCTTTCTTAACTCTAGGCCTTCAGTTTTAGGCAGGGAGATTTAAGATTAACAGAGAGAGCTTTGCTAACACTGTACACAACAGTGACACTGTTCAAAGAAAATAGTATATACAGCTTAATTTCTATACTTTTTGTATTACTTGTACATGCATTCATTTGTTTGCTGATGCCTTAAAATTATTTTAAGCAATACCTCTGGGCAGTGTGTGAAAATACTCTGAACAATGTAATCATGGACTTGAAAAAGCAAAGCAGGGTCAAGCTATTCCACACTGGATTAGAAAACTGTAAAATAGCTAAGAAACAAGTTAATGAACTAACAGGCACAAAAAACCAAAAAAATCCGAGTGAACCAACTGGTAATAGGAGAGTGAACAAATTTTGTTATCTACGTTGGTGGAGGTGATTTGAAGACACAAAGATTTTTGTTTATGAGGTACTGAGAACAAGCTGTCAAATATGGGTAGCATGGAGAGAAGCCTTTATTTAAATACCTATAAGGAATTCTTTTTGCTCTGTTCTGAAACTAAGCAGCAGAATTAAAAGATTTCTGAGGTATAGCAAAATTTCTTTCTTTCCTGATGGTAATGACAGACCATAATTACAGCTGACTAAAATTCCACGGACACTGAGTCACCTAGTATGTTCTTCTTTCGAAATAAACAAAGAAAGCAATTTTTTTTACTGAACAGAAAATTGAAACACAATTTTTTGAACTTTCAGCACAAAAACATCCACAAGCTTTTGAAAAGACTGGAGTAGCAGTAGAAGTTTAACACATTTCCTACCCCTCATTCCTGCTGCTGTATGATTACAACACAAATCTGGAGGGATGGATGAATAGACATTTTTAACACTGCCATGCAACTCTGCAGGAGAGATTCCACAAAAACAGAAAGAGAGTTGCAAACAAGCCAGGCAGCCAGTGAAACTGTCAGGTATGGCCAACTGCTCTATGAATAGTACACTGGCACCCCCAATCTTTGTACCAACAGTCACTGCTCATGAAAGTTTTTATTACTGTAAAAAAATGTTTATAGCTATACTCTTAAATTCATGAACTTAGAGTCACCATATTCAATCTTGAAGTAGATCCAGGCTTCTTCATACTCTTTTTCTTTATAATAAGAGCAGAAAAGAAATCTAGAAGACAGAAATTTTCACCAAATCTTGTAGTGATAAAATTAAGCATCAACACCCTTTACAGAAATTAATTCGAAGTTCTACTGACAACTGCAGAAATTATAAATCTCTTAAAATAAAGTGAAAGTAAAAACATAACTGAAGTTCCTTGAAAACTTACTAAGGTGTTTTCTCCAGTGGAGCTGTTCCAGAGTCGCATCCGATCATCTGTACCAATGGTTAACAGGTGAAGTCCATCATTTGTATAGCATAAACCATTAACTCTCCCATTGTGAGCAGTGCTTGCTGCCGGGAAAAAGCTGTCTCAAGTTTGGTTTCTAGAGAAAAATTACTACTTTGTATATATTTTTACTTCAATGTGGAGCACTGTAAGTGCTGTTTAAATGGTAACATTCAGTTAACAAATTATCTAATTTTTTGTTTATAAAAGCATCTGGCCAGCTAACAGCCACCAGAAGTGCTCCTTAGCGTGCAGCTCAAGGGCCAGTTCTGTTCAATCTATCATCCAGCTGTTGATGCCCCAGCCTGTCAGTGTTCAAGAGGTATTTGGACAATGCCCTCAACAACATGCTGTAGCTTTTGGTCAGCTCTGAAGTAGTCAGGATAAGGTCTCTCTGTATTATACTGCAGTACCTAATTTAGATATATACCTTTTAGGTAAAAGTGTGAACTGCTTTTTAAAGATTAGAAAATTATTATTAGCTGTTATTGGTTTAGTTCATATATATTTCAATAAATTAAATACCCTAGCCTATATGATTGGTATTAGATTACCAAAAAATCATCTTGAATCTGTCAGACAAAAATAAAGTTGAAAAGAAACATGTTGTGATTGAACAAGTCAACATGTTATTAAAATGAATGTATAAAATTACACTGGTTATCTTTAGAGTTATATCGAATTTTTTCATTAAACAATATTTATCCTTTTTTACCAAGTATTGTCTTTCTTTAGAACATTTTCCTCTCAATTTCTTGAATTTCAATCAAGTTTATATTTATATAAAGGCTAATCCACAGCATAAATTAATTCTTCCACTCACAAAAAAGATAACAAAGTTTTCCTTTTCACAGGAAAGCCATTTAGAACAGATACACTGGTGTTGTTACAGCAATCCCTCTAAACAAGATCCCAAACAACAAACACTGACTTTGTAACAGAAGTAACTGAACAATTCTGAAAGGCCTCTGTTACATACTAAGTAACAACTGGATTATCACCACTCTCCTTGCTAGTTTTAGTATTCAAAACATTCATGAAATATGAGAATGACCCTAGTTACATATGAATTACCACCAGTTAATATTTTGTATTACCTGCCTCTGAAGATGCTTTAGACTTTTCCCCATTGTGCTGATCAAGTGTACTCAGACATCCAGAAGCTCTCCTCACATCCCATAATTTTACTCTACCATCAGCACTAGAAAAAACAGATTTGCATAAATTAGGGAAATTGAGTGCACCATGGTTCAGGAACTGTCTTTGGTCAACCCATGTGGCACTAACCTTGGTCCAGCAACTATTCTGAACTACTCATCATGTGGGCACACTCAAGGCACACTCTAGTCAACAGAATTCCATTAAAAATACTTTAAGAAAGATTTCAGATTTTCATTTACATGTATTCATAACTTTATCTGGTACATTATCAGGTACTAAGAGTGAATCTTCATCTGCAACACAATACATTTTTCTCTTTGAGTACAACATAACACCCTTGCACACATACACAGCCTGGGAATAAACTTGCTAATTCTTCTGTTGAATAAACTGCAGCTACAGACTCCAGCATTGTTGTAATAATAGTTTGAGAATTTGGGCTTTTGTTATCACAGATCTACTGGATGACTAGTACAGAAGTTGTCTACAAGCAAACAATTTTTCATCTGCTACAACAAGACAAACAACAACAAAAACCGCACTAACAAAGAAGCCCCTAAAAACAGTGTTAAAATATTTTCCAACTTCAATCAGCCTTTCAGAAACCTGACTTCAGAAACCAATGGTTTGCAAATCTGGTAATTTCACTAAACTTATAAAACAGCCATTCCACTAAACTTATAAAACAGCTATTCTTCTCTGCAATTCAAAAGAAAAAAACATGGCATCTAAAAAAGCGAGAACAGAAATGTCAGACTATAATCAAAGGCTAACATATGCAAAAGTTATGGAAAAGCCAAGAGGATTTTTCACATTAAAAATGTCTGGACAGAAAAGAAAAAAGGCCCAGGAATATCAACATACAATCCATATTCACTGAATTACTGCAGCTTGGAAAGCTACTACCCATCAGCTAAGCTACTCAAGTTATTTTCTTTGACATAAGTAAGTGTGATTACCAAGAATGACAATTTCAGCTAGACATGTTTTACTTTACTACAACATGCACACACTAATGAACAGTAAGAAGTATCTCCTTAATAGTCCACCATTTTCCTATACCTGTAGCTGAGTGTTTCAAAACTCTGTACAAACTTGTTATAAAATAAGCATGACTTGTACAGCTCTTCAGGATTCATTTTGCTAGGGAAAAGCAGTAAAATTGTGAACAGGTTAAAGTCAATGAAGAAAATTAACTCCAGAAGTGCATTTGAATTGTAGAAGGTCTGCAAAAAAATATATAAAACTTTTACTGACCAATATGCCAGTGCATTTAACAGTTTAGCACCATTCCTACCTTCCTGTTGCCAAAATATATTCGTGACGTGGGGACCAAGACACTGCCAATACTTCTTGCCTGTGACCTAAAAATTACATGAAAAATCTTATTATATATACCATTTTATGTAAATAACTGAAAGTAAAAGCAAATATTTAGTTGTATAGGATTCACCAAGCCAGAATAGTAATTTGAATTGTAACATCAATTTAAATTTTGTGAAATGATATTATTTTGGAATAGAAGTTTTCTTCTTGTTTGAGTGGGATTGCACTGAGCAGAAAGTGATACATGCAGTATTGCATGTGTATAGCTTTTGTTAATAAAGATGGTTTTACCTGTGCAAAACACATTACAGCACAGTCACAGCCTTTTGTGCAGCACTGGTGTTCCCATACATGGAAGGAACTTTCCATTTATTTTTCTTCAAATCCTTTAATAATGTTCAATATAAACTATATTTACCTAACATACTTAAAATTAAAATTTTACTCANAACTTGGAAAGTCATGTTAAATAAATATAGACAATGGGAAGGATAAGATATCCTAAATGGAAAGACTGCAATCATTGTTCACGTTGTAACAGAAACATATTGTTGAAAATAAATCAAATCATACAAATATATTTTTGCTAATGCAGTTCAGAGGTGGTGTGAACCACCTTGTTCCTCGTGCATCTTCTAGTAGCTGCTTTCCTATTACCTGAATTAATCAAAGCACTGTAATGACCAGGATAACAGGAAAAATCGCAAAGATACAGGCACTACAGGATACACTTAGAAGGCTCAGAGCAGACAGATTTATTGGGATCCATTAATTAAACTACAGCCATGCACAGACCTCCATTTCAGCTGTTGGATTTAGCCTATGTGAAAATATGCATAGATATGGTCAAGACACTACTGATTGCTTCAGTTCTGCAAAGAATTACTAGACTATGCTAAATCAATAACATATTTTCCTTCTACTTACTCCTCCAATATTGCAGTTGACGTAACAGGTTATTACAGGCTGTGCACAAAGACACAACAGAGCTTGTGCCTGGAAAGCATTAACTCTTGTTAATGTGTCAAAATTAAGAAGCCCTGATGAAACCAAGCAGGGTCTTTAGAGAACTGTTTTAGTCATTGCCCCCTCTGGAGCTCTTGGTTTTAGAAACAGAACATGAGATGCCTGTTGTAGCCAATTCAGTTCATAGAAATTAAGGGCATAAGCTCTGCATCACAAAAAGATCACCCTAGGTGCCTTTCTAAACTTAGCTGGCCAGCAAAAAAATAAATCTGCATTGCCACATTGCTGTGTCTGACTTAATGTGAAAAAATGAAGCTGCATTGCAACATTGTTGTGTCTGACTTAATGTTTCTCTACAGTTTGAAACAGGAAGATTTGCCTCATAATTGCCTTCTCCTGAGCATGTGTATATATATGGATACTCCCAAAAAGTACTGATTAGAAAATGGACTCCAAAGGCAAATTCTCATTGAGTGCCAAAAGTAATGGATTATGAAACATTAAAACCTTATATTTAACTGAATTAGGAAAATGCAAAGGATTTGATAACATCCCTTTAGAGAAGGCTTGTTCTACAGAAATCAGAAACTACTAAACAAATCCATTCAAACACCTCCATTGGATATTTTGTTAAAAGTAGTGAAGTTTGATTTTTGTTTTCATAGGGGGTTCTTTTCTGGGGGGTGGTGGGGAGTTTCTGTTGTTTTACTTGGTCTTTTTTCTTTAATGGCACTCCATAACCCCCCAAACCAATGACTACACTTAACCATGTAATAAAGAGTAATCAGTATTGATTAGATCACGAAAATGCCAAAATCGGTAGTAAATCCCCATTGATTAATGTTTGTATTCTGTAATTCATTAGCTCCAGAAAAACACCCAGAAGAACCTTTTGCCACTGTGTAACTTTCACAACTGGCTAAAAATAAATTAGTCATGTTACTTACAAAGAATACATTGTATACAGTGTTTCTTTACAGGACTTGTTTTTACTCAAAGTAGTTATTGTTTAACATTTATGTTTCAGACTAAAAAGTACCCTGCAGAATGTGAGAACTGGATCCAGACTTCAAGTCACAGAGCTGTACTTTGGGGCTTTTGGTACCAACTGTAACAAGAGAAACAAAGACAGCTAAAAAAACCCCCCAGCATCTGAGAGAACAACAACAAAAAAATCTTAGCAATGACAAAAAAATAGAAGAAAAATGCTAGCTGCATAACTGTTCATTCAGAAGAGCAATGCTTCTATTAGTAGATCTACATTTTTAGTCCAAACAAATTTAACATGCAACAAACAAAATTTAGAAACTGGAGGTAAACAGGACCATGCTTGAGAAACTTAAAAATACCTTCTCAAATATTTTTTGCTAAACACAGTTAAATTGTGTACATGTACGCAATACACAGATCTGTTTACTATATTTGGATCTAATAACCTTTAAATGATAACTCACATAATGAAAGAATCTAATTATAGCTAAGAATTTTATCAGTAAGGAGAACTGATTGATGCATTATTTCAGAAGAACAAATATGATACCCTCATTGACATCATCCAACTAATGGATAGTATTTTATTGCACTAGTAAGCTTCCATCTTATGAAGACTTGATTTATGCAAAAATAAGACAGAGCAGGGGAAAAAACCCAAGTGAAATACTACTTGCTTATTAATGTAAACCTTATCGATATCTATATATATCTGTTTCTTAAATACAGATACACACCTGCTATTAAACAATGTTTTGTAGCAACTGGAGACATGTGATGGCTATAGACTGTTCCCTCAAAGTGAAATACATCTGCAGGCTGATAACAAAAACATTAAATTAATCACAACGCAAGTATATTATCAGAATGTAAAGGCTCACCATTATTTTTCAGGTAACAGCCATAAGTAAGACTAACACAAATATTACTATTTACATAGTAATATTAACTTTCCTGGTTAGAAGCCAGATCACGCAAACATCACAAAGTAAGTCTATTTCCAACAGTAGGACAACACCAGAGCTCAGAAATAACCCAAAAGACAGACCAAGAAAACTGACTAATGAGAAGCATGAATGGAAATTATTACCGTTACCAAAAATTAAATAAAGCTAGTAAGTAAACAAAAAAAGTTATAATATGGAAATAGAGTCAACAGGAAGAAGATACTTAAGACTAAGTTTAAAGCCCCTTTTCATTCACAAATACCACACACTATTTACAATTCCTAAAAAAAATAAAACATTTTCATATAAAACTATTATCTGCCTCATGAGTGTTTAAGACTAATGGAACATATTTACTTCAATAAACTCTAATATTTACTTTAATAAGTACAATTGCTTCCAGGTAAGCTGCTTTTGTTGTATCATTCTGAAATACTGCATATGAAAAATCTCTTAAAACTGGATTGTCTGTACTTTCAAAAACACCATTTGGTGACAGAATAAGACATTCAATAACCTTTACATGTACACGGTGTCTTTCAAGGATGTTCACAGAACTACCTAACTATCTGGAAACTTAATTGTTTACGAGAAGATTTAGCAACTGCAAACAGAGCTTCATCTCAAAAAAAGAAAAAAACAAACAAAAAAATTTGTTCCCTATTATATTCCTAGGATGACAAACTTCTTTAAAAAAAAAATTCTTCCACCATGCATGAAACAGCAGTCAACTAATATCAGTGTAAATTCATTAACACATTCATAGGGAACAGGACAAACTGCAGTCATGAATTCACAGTTCAACACAAGATGCAAGGATTAGTGATTCAAAGCAACATAAACTCCTAAATAATCTGTTCACCTTATTAATGCCAGTTACATTGGTTAGCATATTTTTAATGGCTTCTCTCGTTCTCTGCCAGTTTTTAGAAATGGTATCTATAGTGCTTACAACAGAAGAAATCTGGACCTGGATCCTGTATGCCAAGATCACTAGTCCTTCAAAAGTGTTGGTTATTACATGTTGGTTATTAAAAGTAAGTCACTCTGCTGTACACTGCCATTAGAGTCAACAATCCCCAGGAAGAAACTGCAGACTAGACCTTGCTGGAGAAATTTACCCAGCAAAAATTCAACTAGCTGTATTCCTGTTCACAGCAAAAGCAGAAAGGAACTGTCCCAAGCTCTCCTACAGTTCACACATTCCAGTCTTTAGAAATGGGCAGGTACACACCAAAGTGTACACGAATACCAGGACCACACCACCCTTCTGCTGCATCCACAGTTCTAACAGGTGGCTGGTTTTCATCTTTAGGATGCACAGTCCTGTTCACCTCTGTGAGAACTTCAGATATGCAATAAATAACATATATACAAAGAAGGTTGCAATCTGTAGAAACTCTCTTACCTGTAAAGTATTTGTATCCCATATTTTCAAGGTTTTATCAAATGAGCTGGATGTAAACATGCCTGTGTCATGAGGATACCACTGGACTGTCTCCACACTGAATTTATGTACATCAGGATGACTCCTAAAATCAAGGAAAATATTCCAACTGGTTAGTTTTGATAATCATCTTGTAGTTTTCTTGGTATTTGATGACAAGTTGAAAACACGAACATATTTCTTAATTTGTCCTGAAGTTTTCAAGAAGAACTGTATTTTTGTTGGCTTGATTTTCATTCAACTAAAACTCATTACTTTGAAGAGTCTTCATTTCAAGAAACTACCTTTTCAAAATATAGTAACTGTAGCATATCTCAAGACACTCAGTCTGAAGCATAAAAAAAAATCTTTTGAAATTTTCAGTTGCAATGCTTACAGATCTAATGTTAAATGTGATAGCCTAACACCACAAACAATTTATGCTTCTTAGAAATGGATCCACTGAAAAATACAATCACACATACAGTTAAAAGAATTCATTAGCACTAGTGAATAATTACAGCTACATAGTTATTGGCAATCCCTGTCTGCCAAAGTCACCAGAGAGCAGTAGGCTAAGTTACTGAGAGTCATTTATATTTGCATTCAGAAATGAAAGAGGAAGAACAATAGGACACTTTCAACTGAACTGTGGATATTTACAGAATGCAATATAATTAATAATTAACTCTGGCAGGAAGAATAGACAGCAGAGCCTATCTTGACAGCTCCAGGATAGGACTCAACTGACCAGGCTCTGAATAATACATGCCAATCAAATATCTGGTAGACAACTCATATCTGAGCCAGATTCACATGGATTCAGCCTCAGGGGTTCAAAACCAGCTGCTTGCTCACTCTACCCTCTGCAATGGGATGAGGGAGAGCATTCAAATGATGAAGGTGTGAAAAGTTGTGGATTGAGATAAACACATTTTAATAAGTAAAAGGGAACAAATCTAAACAAACCCTACTCCTCCAGGGGAGGAAAAAAACCCAAACAAACAGAAAAACTCCAACCAGTGAAGTGATGCAGAAGTAATCCCTCACCATAGGCTTAGACTGCTGTACATGACATTTTACAGTCAATCTGGGTCAGGTGTTCCAGCTGTGTTTCCTCATAGCCTACTGTCCACCCCCTGAAAGGTCAATGAGGAATGGTGAATGCCTTGACACTACCAAGCACTGTGAGCACTCACTAAAATATCAGTGTGGTATCAACACTGGTTAGAAGTCCAAAACATGGTACTATACAAATCACTACGAAGAAAATTAACTCCATCCCAGCTAAATGCAGTACTTACAACAAAGCAGTTCAACTGGCTCCAACTGCTGCTAGAAAAGGGTTCACAAGACTCCCTTGCTTCAGCTCTTATCTCTGCATTGTTCTCTCAAATGCCTTGGCCTCCATAAGCAGTAAAAATTGCAGGGGTATCATTATGCATACAGAAATGCAGCTCTTCAGTACTGCCATGGATAGAAGAGTATGTACTTCTGGATGTACCTATGCCTGGCCTAAATTTGACTTCAGCAGTACTGCACAACACTACCTTTTACAGGCAGGAGTGGATCATCACAAAGGAGAATGAAAGTCAACACTTTTCAGCTCTGAAGGGAATTAAAGGAGACATCATCTCAATAGGATGCTGAATTCAACATAACTAAATGCACGACAACAGTCTTACACACTGTTGTAAGCTATGTGAAAGTATAGTGAATTATGCTGAAAGGAGAAACCATACATACTTGTCCTTCTAAACAGGAGTGTTGGCATACCTTTAAAATACCCCATCCAATACTTGTGATTTGTCTTTGAACAGACCCAAACCCGTGACTGAACGAGGGCCTTCAATTCAAAATTGCTGAAGTGCCATTTTTAACAACTCAGCCTCAGCCTTCTATTGAACTGTCTCCTCACACCTATAAGACTGGTTCCTACTTAGTAAAGAATACAGGTCAACAGAAAACGTTATTTAACCCAACATAGTCTCTCAAATAAGTTGAACTGTTGATGCAGAATAATGTTTCCACAATCCAATCAGCTTACTCACTGCTCCTGAAAACCTCTTATGCAGGATGGACAACATGGCTGCATGAACAAATCCTCACTTCCTCCAGGCAAACCAGGAGGGATATGACTGGCATCCTGGGAACAGGTTGGGGAGTTCTAAATGGCATAGACTCTGACTTATTAAGGAACAAAACTGGTCACAATAAATAGTGACTTAAATAAACTGAAACACCCTCTATGATCTTCCCTTTTGGCTTTGGGAGCTATGGTTTCAAATGGGTATGTTACCTTAGTGGGAGGCAGTTAATGAAAAATACCATCAATTGATCACAGATGCACTTAGCATAGTCCAAACCAATGTTTCTTTAACTCTTACTTCTATCCAAGCTCAACTTTGGATGCAATTGATGACAGCTATAATCACAAGGGAAGGCGAAGAAACCATTACCAATTGAAATTTGAGAGGTAATTTGGGATAATACAATTGAATTTCAAAAGAAATTCCAGTTCTGCTGGTACTTAATCAATTTTACCTATGATCCCATCAGCAGCACAGCCACAGCTTTTGTGTTAACAATACACAATGCTTCACTACATGATATATACCCAGTCACTGCAATAGGATTAAACCACACTAGACCTATACTCATCCTCTGGAGCATAGAGTATGGGCCCAAAAAGATGGAAATAAATGGGAGACTATTGATGTTAACATGTGCATTGAATGAGAGCAACAAGGAACATTTGTGAACATAATGTCATTAAAACCCAAGGCATTTGTCTTGACACTGAATGAAGTATTTCTCATGTTGAGATTCATTCCAATAAAAAACTTGGAAATTATGTATATTGGTAAAGGATGTGCTTGTGTGAGACCCTCTTATGATTCTGTGGATAACAAGCTGTGGATAACATTACTATAGACACAAGTAATCACTCTAATTTTGTGCTATAACTTTGCCAGCATTATGGAATGTAATTTTAGTTATCCAGCTCCTATTGTATCCTATTAAAATATTAGAATCGAATTATACTCTGATTCAAGATTACAGCCTACTCCAATCAGTATGAACTTCATGCTGTTTAAGAAATTGTTACAGCATGAAGACCTGAGCTGCTTGTTGAAAACAAACCCAAAAAAATTGACAACAGACTTTGTTTATTGTCCATCTTGATGCAGAAGAACTAAATCACATGATGGAGTAGGTGAAGAAAGACGGAGAACACCAGTGGTGGGACACCCTTTTTGGATGGTCACTAACAGCTACCAGAATTCTCAACAGAGTGCTTCACCCCTGCCATCATTTTGTTGATGGTAACTCTTTTGTTTTTTGTTCTAATAATTATATTCTATGTTAAGGTTTGGATGATTATGAAACAATTAGCCTACTGGCTGCCCCCACTAATTCCAGATACCCACACACTAGAAATGTATTAGAGTGACTAGTCATGGGTAGATTATGTGGAAAGATGGCTGGGTAAAATTAGAGGAAACTGAGAAGTTATATTCACATCCCAACAGAAATTATAATGATACAGGAATTATAGGGTAAAGTGCAGCTGCTTCTTCTGGATGGAATGTGGTGAGCATGACTGAAAGCTATTCCACAATGATTCCCCATACTCACAGCTTGCAACTGCAAGCACCTGCTAAGAGGGATGAAATGGGGGGTGAAGCCAAGACACCATGGCCAGGCACTGCTGAAATCCATGCAGGTAGGGGTACTTTCTTTCTGATAAATCACATAGCACCTATCCACCAAGGGAGATAGGAGAAGATGTCTTGCTGCTGAAGCAGCAACTGTGGTGAAATTGCTCTCCTTGGATGAACTTCGTTCATTATCATCTAATTGTAACACTAACACAGACCTCCATCCCAAAGTTCAGAATCACAGAACATTCCGAGTTGGAAGGCAGACACAAAGATCATAAAGTCCAACTCCTAAGTGAATGGCCATACAGGAATCAAACCCACAACCCTAGCATTATTAGCACCACGTTCTAACCAACTGAGCTCATCTCAAGTTACCCACCTCCAGGGTAAGATCCCTCTCACCAAGCATGTGCTCTGCATTTTACTGACTGTATCTTTAAGAGCAAAGGGAGAGAATTTAACACCAATCAGTAACAAAGGTACAGCACCTCAAGCTCCAACTAAACATAATAGAAGACAATAAAAGTAAGTCAAGAATGGTGAAGAGCTAGGGAAGATTCCATTGTAACTTCTGGGATCAGCCAAGGTGATCTGTCTTCTTCCCCAGAGGGAAGCCTGTTGGTAAGAACCTTACTCTGTGTACGCTTTATTAGGGATTAAATCTTGTCTGTATATTGGTCTGAACATGTTTTTGCAGTCAGAAACTATTACTGGGAGGCCTTGAATCTTAACCTGTCACGATTTTCTCTTACTGACAAAGAATGCTATTCCATAGTTAGAGTGAGTCCTTCATGGACACTGACACTCACTGGCAGTGGGTAATATACTTGCATAAAGTGGAAAGCCCTGCTGAGGGGTCTCTCTTATGCTGTTGGTGTGTGTCCCTGAGCAAGTCAGTTGAACCACCCTCTGATCCAGCAGGACTATTCACTGAAGGGTCCCTGTAACAGGGTGCTGAGGGGCTGCTTGGACACAAAGGTCTCAGCTTTCCCAGGGCACTGACAGACTAGTCTAACACTACGGGTTGAGGAAATCTTCCCTTTTCACTTGACATCTACAGATCCGATTACATCTGAGCTAATAAACCTTTCTGCTCACTTGGGTTGCTACAAAGCAAAAACAACACCTTTAAGGAGAGTTAGCCTGAAGCCAGCACTGACAGTACTAAGCAAGAGATATTGAGTAACTTTTGAGATTAGTTTAATGGCATCTGCATTGCTCCTCCATCTCTGAGGCATATCCTAGAATGGCCTGTTACTCTGGCACAGTGCTAAAAGTCAATGAAATTCATGCATTTATTCTTTAGGGAGGTGTGCTGGTTTTGGCCGGAGTAGAAACAATTTTCTTCACAGTGCCTAGCATGGGACATGTTTTGGATTTCTGCTGAACAGAGTTGGTAACATAGAAACGCTTTTGTTATTGCTGAGCAGGGCTCACACAGAGCCAAGGCCTTCTCTGCTTTTCATACTGCCATGCTGGTGAGGAGACTGTGGGTGCCTGGGAGGTTGGGAGGAGACACAGCCAAGACAGGTGACCCCAACTGACCAAAGGGATATTCCAGACCATATAAGATGAAGTTCAATATATAAAACCGGGAGCAAGAAGGAAAAAGGAGGAGACACATTTGGAATGATGACATTTGTCTTCCTGAGTAACCATGATGCATGATGGGGCCCTGCTTTCCTGAAGATGGCTGAAGCAGTGAATTAATTCCTGGTTTGCTTGCATTTGCAGCTTTTGCTTTTCCTATTAAACTATCTCAACTCAAGAGTTTTCTAGCTTTTTCCTTTCCAGTTCTCTCTCTGATCCTACTGGTAGCAGAGTGAGCAATTACCTGTGTGGAACTTGGTTGCTGGCTGGGGTTAAACCATGGCAGAGGTCAAGCTAAAAATCTTCAGTACCTGCACAGCCAGGAAATCAAGCCTGACTCAGAGTGAGCTTACTCCTGGAAAGACATTTCTATGCACTGTGCAGAAAACCCAGGGAACTGATTATCTGGGTACAATAACTCTAAGTGCTCAACACTGGACTGTAATCAACTCTGCCCCAGAACAATCAACTCTCCCATAATCCACAGGGCTGGGGAATGAACTAACAAACTGTTAAGTAGCTCTGCAGGAATCACCTTTGGTCTGGCTAAGCTTAGTAGTGGCATGGTACATGCTTAGTACATGCCTTTCAGTCTAGGTTCATGTCTCAAGGTGTACATTATTCCCAGTATTTTCATCCATTACTCAAAATATCCCAGCCTTCTCTACCGAAGACAAATACAGAATTAATTCTATGGATAATAAGGTTACTGTCATTCATTCTTCCCACACATTCTGAGCAGTAGAGACTACCTTAAATATAAACATCATCTCTGTATTATCTAGAGACTGGTACAGTTTGGTTACTCTCAAAAGCCAGTTTTTGTCACAGGACAGCTTTAATCATATTAGATCATGTAAAACTCTCTGTGCTGACCCCCAGGAAAGCAGGGAAAGGTTTTTTTCTGTATTTGCAATTGTGGCCCTGTATTCTAGATGAGAAACACAGGGTGAATCACAGCCTACAGAAATTCTCTTTTGGTGTTCTAAACTGTTGGATCACTAGCAAGCCCAGTTCAGTGTCTGTTCAGAAACAGCTTTAGAGGGCCTCTAGCAGGAGCTTATTCTTTAAGCAACTTTGAGACTAGACTCATGTTCTGCCCTGCAAGCTTGGAAGACAAGCAGACTTTCACAGCATGTCAACATGACAATCCTTCGAAGATAGGAGCCAGAGGGAAAGTGTTTCTTAAGTATAAAATCATTTATTAAGCCAGGAACTCTGAATAATATTCCAAATATCTGACGATACCTATAAACTGCAGCTAAATAGTTACAGTAAGTACTTAAAACATACTAGGAAGCTTCATGAATACTACGAATAAATAACTGAGGCAAGAAACCTACTAAAGTTATTTAAGCAATAATATAAGCCTGTCATTTAGAGCAGTGCCACACAAAAATCAATTTTACTAATAAAACTTATGCCTCAAGTGGTAAGAAATAAAAGATGCATCTATGCAAATTAACACCTACTCAAGAAACAGACTATCAACTAACCATGCTCCTAAACAGAATCTTCAAGGATGGAATATTTTTACTGACCAAACTGAAGTTAATGATAGCATGATTTTAGCACAGATTTGACAGCTTTTATGGTGTGCCTTCTTAGCATGAATTTCAATTTGCTGCATCTGTTTCAGAATTCACTTCAGTTTTGAGATTTGGGGACACATAGCCATTATATGTTCTTAACTACAACTTAAAATCATTTTGTGCAAGAAGCCCAGCCATCAACACTTGTTCTATTAGCCTTTTTCTTTCTTATGATGCAAGATATTGTTAAGACCTTTTATTGTTACAAATCTTTTCTGTTCTTTTATACCTGACTCATGAAGACTCTGACTCTTAGACCTCAAATAATTTGTAGACTGGGAAAAAATAAGGGGAAATGCAGCTACCAATCTTTTACGAAGTAGAGTATCTCTTACTGTGAGTCTTAGGTGAAGTTCTAACTTACTAGACAAGCCTCCTATCCAAATAAAGGAAAAAACAGCTTTTGCTAGCAGACTTAATGTCTATAATGGAAAAATTTGTATTGCCTGCAGGGACAGCCTGACAAATCAATAAAGGCATTGACTCTTTATAAAGATTGCACACAGCATGGTAATACCCCGTCCTTTAGAAAAACACATCCCATTTTTTCAATACTACATCTGTCTTCATTCAAACATGTTCTTAGGAAGTTCTGTATAAATCACTTCTGTACCTGCTGAATATCTGATGAACTAAAAATATCTACCAGTAAAGCTGGACAGAGAGAGGGGAAATAAAACAAACAACTGCAAATAGGTATTAGATTTCTTTTCCAAACACAGGAACAGTATCATGCAAATAATTGCATAATAATCCTGCTTAAAAGTATATTTACTCAAATAGATGTATTATATATATCTGGGGAATACAGGGAATATTTCTACAGCAGTACCAAAAGTTCTTTCTCAGTTACTGGCACAGAGGTACTGAATTTCAACATGAAACGGTAAAAAAAACTCAGAGGTGAGAAAGGTTTGAGGGTTAGATGAAGATCTGGGGATTTTTTTCCCCCTGACTTCTTTTTCTAGTGTTAAAATATCAGGTAAGGGTACTAGGTCTGACTTCTTTTCATGGTGTCTACTGGTGCCATGATTTTTTGCCTTCTCTTTTTTATACCTTTTATGTATTCTCACTACCCTTAGCATGCATATCTTAAGTATGATATCTTAACATAGTCCCGATATTCTGTTAAGCCAGAAAATCAAACATCCTAAAGGCCTCGCAGCTGGAGTCCAGAAAGCCTTATGCTACCTTGGGAAACCAAGGTCACCTCCAAAACACATCCTATTAACCAAGATTAGGCCCATCTTGGGAAGAATACTTTGGAATAGGAAGATGTCACACTATTCATTCAAGCTGTTCTTGGGACATCTTCATTAGATACATTAACTTGCAAGGTTTACAAAATTGAATATGTGATCCATCATGTGTGTGCATTTTGGCATGGTTCACCTTAGCAAATTGTTGCAGCATAAAGATCCTTATTAAATACTGAGGTAAAAACCCTTTATCCCTTAAACAGTGTCTGGCTCTTAATTTTAGGACCAAGAGAAAGGCATCACTTTAGCAACGCAAGACAGTCTAACTTTAGTTTCCGTATGAGTACAATTGCTATCCTTCATTTTAACTATTGAAACTGCTATAGATTTGCTCAAACAACAACCAACTGTACACATATTGTAACTATTAGAGTAAGCAAACCAAGAAGAAACAACTAGCTCCTGCTACTAGCCTTCAAAGATATCTGGCAGTATTTTCTACAGTCTTTTTATCCTAGAAATAAGAACAGACATTAATCTGAAGTGTAATTCTTGCCACGCCAGGACTGTATCATGTACTTTCAAAAGACTTTTGGAGTACTTACCTTCCAACAGTAAAAAGTGCTTTACATGTGTAACTTGGTTTCCTGCTCAAATTTTCAAGGTCATAAAGTACAATAACACCATCTGATCCACCAGATAACATGCTGAAAGTGTTAATAAAGCACAAAAGTTAAAACACTCATAATCTCAGTGTGCTCAATATAATAGTGTTCGACAAGAAAATAAATCCATAGTCCCAAAACACAAGGAATTACTTACGTACATTTTTACCAACCAAAGTATATACTTACTATCTTCCCTCAACAGGCTCAATATCAAGGGTGTTGATACCACTTCCGTGTATTCTTTCCACATCTCTATCTTTATTCAATTCCAAACTTAGAACCCTACACACAAAAAAAGGAAGAGAGATGAACAACAAAAACGGAATTATTAAACGTTATTATGTAGCTCTGAACAGCTGAAACCCAGTTTCATGCTTCTTCAAAGCATTTAACCCATCCTTGCCCTTTTTTAGCAAAACTACACACTACAGAGATAGGAATAAGTCTTGTGAAGTTGGCAGAAAAAATACTTTGTTGTTTGGCAGGTAAGGGAGAAACAAATACATGAAACAGGCTCAAAGAAAAAGCAAAACTGCATTTGGAGTCAACATATTAAGCAAAACCTGGAATGTCATTTGAAAACACTAAGAAAAAAAACATCAAGAAGCTTGTAATCACCACAAATATCGGCTACTTTGAAGCCTCATCATATAGGAACCTTTCAAACTTCATCCTGCTTGGAACTAAGGACACCTAGTGGACAAAGTGATTTAGTTCATTAAGTTTACAGTACTTCCTTTAATGAAACTAAGTTTGTATGCAACATTTTCTGCAACACTAAATAAAAACTACGCTACCCCCAGTGATGAAGCTTCCAAGACAACATTTTCTGACCTGAAATTCTTAGCTTGTATTGTATAGGCGAAAAAGAGATATTCTGCTTCATTAAATCATATTACCTGATATAAAATTTAGCCTTGGAAGATGATCAGAGCTTCCTTCGGCACCATTTTGTATAAACCACAACACCATCACAACAAAAACGTAGCTAAGCAGGTAACTGAAAAGCTGTGAGGCTGAGTGCCTTGACTCAGCTTCAGCTCAAGTGGCAAAAAACCCTGATGTGATCCTGCTACAGAGCGAGACCCCAACATCTCATCTGTAGACATGCTATAAAAGCAGCAAATCACATAAGCTCTCTAAAAATTTATGAAATATAATCATGCAAGAATTCACCTAGAATAAGAATCCTGACAAATACAAGACATGTAATTTAAAACCTTTGAGCTCCAGATGGATTTTCAGTAAGCAAGAAATCCCACTGTGGAAATGTGTTAAAACATAGGACTTCAAAATGCAGCTGTAAATGAAATCCAATTAAGACTACAGACTTTTTTTTAAAGTCAAAATTAGAAAACTTTAGGATGGGAAATGCAAAAATTGTCCACGTAAGGTTAAGTCTGCCCAGAGTGCCACCGTTAACACTGAATGCTACATAAGTGCTGAGGGCAAGGAGTAACATAACTGTGTTGTCAAAATGCACCCAGAAAGAAGCTTCCTGTGCTACCAAAACTCTTTTCAATTTTAAATACTTGTTTTACAATGACATATTGTCATAAAGCCATAAATCATCAACACAGATCCCGGAGCTGTGTAAGTAACTGAACTAAGGTAGGCTTTATTGCATTTATCTTTAAAAGTAGATTCTCTGACATTTAACAAATATCACATTATAACCTTTAGCAGGAAAATAAGAAATCCGTCTATGCTGCCACCACTCCCCACAAAAACTGCAAAGAAAACCCCTGCATCTGATTCTACTTCAACCTGCCGAAAGGCCGGGTTCGGGAGAAGGAGGGACGAGCACACGGGCATTACAAACACCTGTTTCCTCACAAGCGGAGCACAGCCGCACGCAGACTGAACGCTCCGGATGAACAGCGAGGGCAGTAACTCCCGAGGAGCAGGGAGTGAGGCACAGCTTACTGCGCTGTGCACACTCCGCTCAGGGCCGAGTACACTGTACACAAACACCAGGACTGCCGACCCACCCGCACCACCGCAACCC
>VZTZ01033107.1:78891-98304 GCA_013400955.1 Drymodes brunneopygia
GCCTGGGGTTAGTGTAACCCAGGGGCAGGACCTGGTACTGGGCCTTGTTGAACATCAAACCATTGCCCTCAGCCCATTGATCCAGCCTGTTCAGATCCCTCCCTCCAGTTTATGTTCTCACCCAACTTGGTATCATCTGCTACCTCACTGACAGTGATTGAGATCATCAGTAAGGAAATTGAGCAGAACTGGCCCCAGTACTGAGCCCTGGGGAACCCCACTGGTGATCAGCCACCAGCTGGATGTAACTCNTCCCTTGGCTACACTGTTCTGTCAGGCAGGTGTGTAGAGTAATAAGGTTACTTCTTTTCTCCAGCTCTGAGCTCCCTCAGCTGCTCCTNTCACCATTCCCTGGGCTCAGCTATCCAGACAGTTTTCAGCGAGATTTGTGCATCTGTCCAAGCCACAGGCTATCAGCATTTCCAGGAGATTGCCATGGGACACAGTATTGAAGACTTTACTGAAGTCTGGGTAGATAACATCCACAGCCTTTCTCTCATCCACTAAGCAGCTCATCTGGTCATAAAACGAGATCAGGTTGGTGAAGCAGGACCACCTTTCCTGGACTCATGCTAGCTGGACCTGATCCCCGTGTTCTTCTGGATGTGCCGCATGAGAGCACTCATGATAATCAATTCCATGTGTTTTTCTTTTAGCTGCCAGAAGTAAACAGGCAAGAGGCATGGTATGTTAGTCTCTGTGACTTGAAAAACCAGGAATAGCAATAAGTAGTCATACGGACAGGTAGTAACTTGCATATTTTCTGGCTCTTGCTATAGCCAAGTTTGATCTTCAGTGTGTATATTGGTATTAAACTGAGATGCTGATCTTGTTGAATTCTGCCTGCTACTATTAACATTCATTTGCTGTACATTTGTAAATTAATTAGTGTGCGTTTGGCTTAAAAAGCTGTTTTGATGCTTTCAGAAGAGGTGTGTGCAGAGGTAATGGTTTGCATGGGTATCTTTTTTTTTAGGCTTCTTTGCCAAAAAATCAGATAGTAAAAAAAAAAAACTTAAAAATTTTCCTTGTGTTAGTAACTCTCTTCTACGGTGTATAGAGAGAAAAAGGTGGTGTAGTGCTAGAAAGAGAGGTGTTTTTAATAGTTGGAAAAATCTTAGCAGAGTTTTTTAGTCATGGTGATTTGAACAGTATGTGCATATAATTAATTTCAGTGCATTATACATAAATTTGGGTAAACAAGATTATAGATACTGTATACATGCTTTGTCACTTGTGATTCTGATGTGAAAATTTTCAGTTTCCATTTTTGCTGGTACCTAATTTGGCATATCTTTTTTTAGAAATTGTTTGTTACTGTAAAATAAGTGTGCAAATAAAATTAAGCATTTAAATAAAAGTGGTGGGGCTACCCACCAGTGGTGTCATTTAAAAAAAGAAGATAAAATAAAATGACAAAGAGTTTAACAAAAGAGTGCAGTTGAGAAACCACAGCAGAAGAGATTAAAAGGAGCTGGGTAAGGTTGGCATGCTACCCCGTGGGCCACTGTAACCTTTTAAGGTTCTCCTGAAGAATAGAGAAGGTGGTAAAGAATTAGGTCTGGCTTCTGCTTTGTGCAGTAAGTTTATTGTGTTCTTTGTAGATCTTTAAATTAACACAGTTTCTGTCACCAGAGGCATTATAGTTTTAAGGTCAGACTTGCCAATACAGAAACTGCTTTGCTTTGAGGAGAGGGA
This sequence comes from Drymodes brunneopygia, assembly GCA_013400955.1. Lineage (NCBI taxonomy): Eukaryota > Metazoa > Chordata > Aves > Passeriformes > Petroicidae > Drymodes > Drymodes brunneopygia. The sequence goes on from VZTZ01033107.1 coordinate 80,590, forward strand.
AGAATCAGTTTCATACTTGAGTTCTGGGTACAGAGGTTGCACAGAAAGAACATTGAGGAATGAATGTGATAGGTTGAGGGAGTGGAAATGATGAAATAGGGAGGTGAGATCTTAAATTCTAATTGTCCCTTATTTATGGCTGTGTGTGTATGAAAAGCAATATGTTGTTTCATCCTTCTTGAAGTGAAGGAGTGATTTGACTAGCCTCTTTCATCTAGGTAATCTGGAGACACCATCAGCAGGATCTGCAGTCAGTATGAAATTTAGATGTCAAAGAAAGGGTGGACTTCTGCAGGCAGTGGTCAGTGCTGTAGGAATTGAAAATGTCACAAGCTTTTTAAGTCCATGTCCTGATTGATATTTTATGTCTGTAAGAGGCATATCAAACTCCAGAATGAAGAAAAGTTAGTGCAGACAACTGCAAACAGGAAGATAGAACAGAAAGATACATAGCAGTATGCAGCAGGATGTCCACTGAACATAACATCCACTACAGATATTACTGAACGAGTGATTATTCTTCAAGTAGAAGTCTATGCAGCAATGTGGGAAAATGTTGGAAAATTCTTCTAACTTTAGCACAGTAGTGTATGACCCCTATATTCATGGCTAGTGCTTAGTTTTGTACCACACAGTGCTTAGTACAAATACCAGAGGTCAATGTGGCCTTGTGCTAACTCCCTGTTAATAAGTCTTGTGACACCTAATGCTTCATTGTTAATTTATATTATTGTAATATATTTATATATACTAGTTGATGTCTTAGTTTTGAGAACAGAGATAGACTGCTGGAGTAAAGAATGATTAGAGAAGTGCATCATGACCTGACCACATATTTGAGATACTCTCAAGGAAAAAAGATTCATCAGAAGATCCAGGACCATAAAAGGGAATTTTGAGGAATGGGATGTTCTCAAATGACCACAAAAGACCCTGAAAAGACTCATAGCCAAATAAGTTTGAGCTACAGGGGAATCTCTGTTTTTGCATCTGGAACACTTTCTTACCCTCATTCTTCACTTTACTTTGATGTCTGCAGAGTTTTGCCTCTCAAATACTCTCACTCTGGTTGCAATGTCATCTGTGCAATAACTATTTTTTCCTTCTTAAGTGTGTTAAACCAGTGGTGCCACCAGTGTTGCTGATGGGCTTGGCCTTGGCCACTGGTGGGTCCATCCTGGAGCTGTCTGGCATTGCCTCTGTCAGACATGGGGGAGCTTCTCACAGCTTCTCAGGGAAGAGAAGCTCCCTGTAGCCGTCCTCTCCACTAAGAGAATCTGGCCACACAAACCCAATATATTAGTGTATAGCAGTGACTTGTTATTATGGTCAAGAATAGTCCAATTTAACAATTGTAACAGGAAGATATACGGTGTAATGAAGAAATTCAGATAAGCTAATTGAACTCTTTCGTATCATGTTTTGCTCTCTGGATCATAATGTGCTACTCAAAGACTGATAGTAGTCAACATGAAGGTTCTGCCTGAATCAGGGGAGGAATTCATCCAGGAGTATAGTTCACATTTGATTTGTATAAAGGTTAGTCGTGGAGGTTGGTAAGTAAATTTACTGCTGGAGTATTAAACTTAAGTCAGCTGAATATTGATATTGTTTCTCTGAATGTACAGTGCATAAGAGAGGAATTTGAAGTCTTGTCTTAATTCAGCATCTTCAGTTCAATAAATTGATACTCAGAGCTCTGAGACTGCTGACTGCTTCTGCTCTTGCTCCTGTAAAGCAGACCTACTAATTACAAATTGAGGAGGGGGGAAATAAAGTTCCCAGGTGCTCAGAATGTCAAGATCTGTGTTTTCCAGTAGAACTGCTGGCAGTTACCTGGAGCAGATACATCCAGTAAGAGGGTGCTAAAGGAACACTTGCTCCCTTGACCGAACATCTCACGAACTATTTAATTTGTAAAGAAAAACTTTACAAACTTTGTAAAGAAAAACTTTACAAACTTTTTTTTACATAAAAAGTTGCTTACAGTAGCACTTATGGGGGGGAGGGGACACACAAAACCACGGGCAATTTTAAAAGACCTTGCAGTTAAGGATAGTAGACGGTGTCTCCTTGATGGTCCTGTTCTCTCACTCTAAGTGGTCCTTGCTACTACTTTTTCAGACTAGCACAAGGCCAGGCACAGCAAGTTCAGTGTTAGCCTAATTTGTTTGTATCTAGCATATTTCTTTGTTCTATCAACAAGCCTTCATTTTGTGTTGAAAGAAACTGAAAAACAGATAAGCCTGCTTCATGCACAAGGGTTTCACTGATGTATGAGAGTTGTGAAAGGTTCAGAGGAAGAGAGAAGCCTCAGAGCTGGTTATTACCAGGAGACTGCAAAGACTGTTTAAATATGCCCTAAAAGTTCTAGAGTTGGTGTTTGGCCATCAGACCTTATATACTTGTACCTAGGAAGTGGTGGCTTTTCCCTGTATGTTAGCTACAGTGCTGGCTAGCGTAGTCATCACAATATTGAAACAAGTAAATCTTCAGATGGACTGATCCTCCAGAAACTTTAAAAGAAGTTTGGTATGGTGCCAATGACCTCTAATTGTGGAACTATGAATGTTTCAGATAGAGTGACACAACTTTTATAAGCAGTTGTAATGTATCTTTTCCTGGTTTTAGTCAGTTAGGAAATGTTAGTTAATGAATGCTGGCTTGATAATGGTCAGAATCATCTTTATGCTTTCTCTTTTACTACATAAGTTTTTTAAAAGACAGACTTTGAATAGTTTTCCATAAGAAATGAGACAAAACTTATTTTTTTGAAATCAGTGACAGAATGTCTGTTATCCTCCAAAATTTTACTTTTTGCCATTTTTGAAAAGTACCTATAAGAGAGTTCTGTATTTAAATGGCTAATTTAATGCATGTAGTGTGTTCTGGTGTTTAAATCAGAGTATAAACACAAATTGTAAATACTTGATCTGGGCTATATGATATAAACACTGGACTGTAAAATTGCTAAAAATTAAAGGGCTCATGGTTCCATTTTCTGCCAAACTACTTGGCTATAGTAAAATTACCATCCATATTTATTTATGTGGTAAAGTAAATCTCTGATCTGAGAGTTAGTAGAGTCTAGTATTTCAGGCAGAAACCAGCAAAGCAGTCCTCTTCCTGCCTCTGGCTGTTCATGTTTGCCTTCTAATAGTCATTACAAGTTTGTGCAGCCTTGTGCTCAGTCTGTTGCTTCTCTAAACTAGTGTGCTGATTTTTTTCAGCAAGAGGAGTTACTTGGTCTGGTTCATGGCAAAAGCTGTGTAAAGAGCTAAAAAGCATCCAGGAATGAGAACAATCCGGGTCAGCTACTTTCTGTGGCTCCTCTAGTGTGAAATGCTAGTTGAACTGCTAATCCAGGTAATTCTAGTAATTCTAAAGAGTCAAAGGCTACATTTTTACCTATCTGTGGAGATTTGCAAGTACTAGTATTGTTTTTCTTAGTTCCTATTTGTAATAGGAATAGAACTTTTCCACTGTTGTCTTATACAAAATAAAAATCTAAATTAAACCTATGTAATGATTATAAAATAATCAAAAGAGTAGTTTTAGAAATAAGTTGTGATTATTATCTGTTTGGGGTTTTTTTTTTACTACTCAATGTAATAGTTTGTGTCTCTGTAACAGTTTCTTCAGCTCAAAATGGAGACTTTTTCCTTGCTTTTAAAATACATGTGATATTTCTATATGGATATTTTCTAATTTCAGGGGAAAAGTTTTGCTTAGTCTGTCCCTAATTTGAGAACCAAGAATCAGTATCCATAAGCACTGACATTGGTTCATTGTAACATACCAAAAGTTCTTAGGTTGTTCTTGAAATAATTAAGTGGGAGATGACAGGTAATTTATGAAATCAGCTGGTTTTGTGACATTTTCATCATCTCAGATTGAAAAGATGTGCTGTGTAAGCGACATCTGAGCCAGAGCTGGAAAATGGGCAGCTCTGGATTTGTGTCTGACCCAGATATGTAATAGCATGGGAAAAAGTCCAAAAAACTGGAGCCAGAATCTGTTGTGAACCTGAAGGTGAAATGAGGTTGACTCAGTTGATTAATGTGAGTTTGTCATTGATCAAAGGGAGAGATCTTATTCATCCTTTACCTTCTCTTCAAGCTGACAGTAGCATTCATGAGAACTGTTGCTGAGCTAGTTTAATTCTGTCAAAAAAATTGAACATACGATTCCATAAGTTATGAAGGTGGGCCAAAAAAAGAGGGTGGAACCTTTGAGCTGAAAGTGGGGTGAGAGACTGATGACTCTGGGAGGAGGAACCTAGAAGACTGCTGGAGGAACACATGCCTTCTTATGTAGCTCACTCCTTAGTGTTTCTGTAGGATCACTGATGAGATTCTGATTTTTGTTTTGCCTTAGATTAAAACAGATCTCTTGTATGAGAAAGAAGTGGAAATATTTGCTGAAATAGGAAGCTTACTGTGATTTGTTGCTATGATCACAAGGTTTTGGCAGGTGTATTAAACTGTTTTCCACTTCTGGAAGAAGCCATTTAACCCTGTCACAAGAAGAGAAGATTATCAAACTGAGTATTTTAACAAGCTTTATAGAAACTTTTTGCCAATGGAATCTCTGCTAATAGGTCTATGTGGTCTGTGCAGATCCTGTGCAATGGCAAGGTAATGCTTCTGAAGAGGTCCTTGTCCATTCCAGAGCAGGGGGGAGTTAGGACAACACAGTCTTTTGCAGGGTGTATTAGATTTTAGACTTTTTCAATAGGCATGGTATTCCCAAATGTGACTATCCTATGAAACAGACTATAGGTATTTTCAAAGAGGTGTAATTAATTAGTTTCTGGAGTAATTAATCGGTTAACTGATTTCTGCTGCTCTGTTGCTTCTGTGCAACACAGTTCAGTACAGTCTGTAAGCCTGACTCTTCCATGTCCTTGCATTGTTCACATCTTCCCCTCAGTAAAAGAAATTTGGCTAATCCAAATCAGAGTTAGAGGGCTTGAATGCCTAACCATACCAGCCTACCAAAATAGTTTCAATGTACCAGAAAACCAGCAAAAATTATGCGTGTTTTATAAGTCACAAGTTAGTTGTTGTATATTAGATTTGCTTTAATAATATTGAGGCAGCCAGTCAGCAGACTATTGAAGTAAAGAAATAAGGGTGTGTCACCCAAACGCCTTGGAGCCATCTACAGTTGTGTCTAAAAAGGAAAGAGGGCTTCAACTAGTTACACATCCTGTAACTGTTATGTGGAATCATTTTTTTGCCTCTAAATGTTTTCAAAGGCTTCTGCGTCTTGAAAAAGTTGATTTGAATTGTACCAAACAAAAAAAAATATCTTGAAAAGTAGCACCCTCTTCTGAAAATAGAATAAAAGTAATTAAATTTGAAGAATAGTGAAGTTCAGTTGCTGCTGGTGAATTGTGTTTGTTTATACACAGTTATTTCAAGTTTTTGATCTTATAGTGGGAAAACACCTGCTATAGAACTACTTCAAAATTTTCTGTACTGTTGAGGAAAGAACAAGAGCCATGTCTACTTTTATTTTATCTTCTTGGATATTGTGGCATGTTTAAATTTATTTTCAGGTTTTTATTACGCTTATGAGCCACCGCAATGTCTTGCATCTCTAGTACCTGCTTGCTCATTGCGATGGAAGGATAGTCTTTATCCAAGGTATTTAAAGTTGCTGCCTAAGAAGAGGTACTGTAGATAAATATGGATAGTAGTGGTCATCCTTATCAGCAACCCACTCATGGTGCTTCACTTCATGTTATACTTCAAATAGAAGGTTAGGGAAAATTTTGCAATTACTTTGTGGATATTCATGGATTTCTTCCATTTAGTAATTTAGAAGGAGACAGAAAATAAATTTAGCTTGATTGATACTGACTCATGTATGATAGGAGTCCACCTGTCTCAGGCTATAGAAAGAGAAGGGTACAGAGGAGCCTCTCCCTTGCATAGAAGTTTGAAAACAAGGTACCTTGTAGTCTGTTGCCTTTTTGCCAACCTGTAGAGGATCTAAAGACACAACTGAGTTCCCACAGTTCCTGACTAGAAAACCAATCTTTGCAGCAGCAGTGCTGTAAATTCATGAGTAGGGTAGGATGCATATGCTATGTCAAGGGAAAATTATGTTGTAGTTGTGCCTGAACAACTAACAGCAGATTTAGCAGTGTGGAAAATCAGGAAAGTCTTACTGAAAATATCTTATGCAGAAAGAACCTACACATTGGAGAGAAATCCTGAGTACCAGAAAGAAAGGATTCATCATGAATATGTGGAAAGGGAGAATGATAAGACCTGGTTTAGACATGCTAAATTTTATATGAATATTATATATGTATTTGGAGGAGCCAGAGAGGGAGAGAGAGAGATGCTAAGACAGGAGGCAGGACTAAACTCTTACTAGAGAAGTATTTGTTTCTGTGTGTAAGTTGGGTGAACCTTGATAGGAAACTCATCAGAACTGTGGAGGGTGCTTAGCAGTAATTTGAATCAGAAAGAAATACTAAAAGTGATTTATGTTGTGGTATCTGTATTACAAATACTTGTCTGAAGGGTGTTTGTGTTGTAAAGATTGCAGTATCTCCAGGAAGAGAAGCAGGGATGAAGGACAGGCAGTGCCACGAGGTACTTGCCTTGTAAGTACTGCAAGATAATTATTAGTTACATATTTCTGAGAGTAGCTGTTAGAACAATTGCTGTAAATGCAGTAGTGCACTGGAGCTTTTCTAGCTCATCTTACTGATGCAACAGAAAAAGCTGGAAACCAATGAAGTAGCATAGAGAGAAAATGTAACTGTAGTGAGAAAGAGTGTGGTGGCATTTTTTAGAAAGCAGTATTGTTGACAGACTGTATAGAGGAAGTGTCATGAAAGGCCAGTTGACAATAAGGTGAGAGGGGGAAAAAGATTGGATCAAATTAGGAATTTGCTTAATAATGGATATAGTTAGAAACAAATGGAATTTAAAAGACTGGAAAGTTAAAAAAAAAAGCACTCTTCAGTGGGAGCTTTAATGTTTGACAGTGATTGGTATTTATGATTCGGTCCATTTATAACTGGTTTTGGAACCAGTAAAACAATTTAGTGGAGGAAAATGAGCAGAAATGTATGGGCATTTGAGATTTGGAGGAATCTTAATGCTGCAGTAGTTTTTTTTTTCCTCTGCTGTCTTGGTTTGACACTAAAGGTGAACACTCCAGAATGAGTTGCCTCCCTTTATAGGTTCAACCAATTACACCAATAAGGAATTAATATGAGCAGATATAATGAAAAAAATAAGTTCACTAGGAAGCAGAGCAGCAACAGGCAAGAAATAACAGGAAATAACCCCCAGATACAAAATTGCTAAGTCTCACAGTCTCCCCCTAAACAGAGAGACAAAATACCATCTACCCATAACAATTGCAAATTTGAAATGTGGGGTTTTCCCTCAAATTAAACCACCGTGTATTAATCTTTAACATTTAGTTTAAGTATTGCATAAGTGTATAATGTGATATAATGATGTCAACTCCATCTCTACAGCACTCATTATTTTTGGGATGATGCACCTCTTCTTAGAAAGCAGTATCTTTCAGTTTAATTTGAATTATATTTTAAGTATTGGTCTAGTTAACAAACAATGAGAAATTCCATCTGTTCAATTGTATAGAAGAATGTTTAACGTCCGAAGCACATTATAATTTCTAAAACTGACAGCATAATCTGTTGGTTTTTTTGGTTTTTTGGTTTTATTTATACCAGTGTGACTCTTGGTACAGTTTTGATTCAGAAAGAAGTGATTTTTTATTTAAAACTGACCCATCTCAAATGACAAGGTTTTTTCTGTCACTTCTGTGGCTCTGCAGGGCCATGCAAATTATGATATGTATACAGTATTCACTAGGCTTTTCACCTACCTCCCCCTCATACCCTCAAGGTGTGAAAAGTATAGCAACCACTGTGTGTAATTTTAGTAACAATTCACAAGTAGCAGTAACATTTTACCCCTTTTGACTACCCAGCTCATCTGTTGCCAGCATATCTCTGAACAGCTGCACACACCTCTTTCTCTCAAGGTTGTTTCCCAAGGTGTGTTCTGTAGCTTGCCTTCTGTTGTGCTGAAAGAGCTTGCAGACGATGAAGGCAATATTTCTGTGAATTTAGAAAATTTTGTGTTCTTAGATGGAAGTTTGTGATTTTCTCAGTATTGCTGTATTTTGACTCTTTTCAAAAGACATCAAGATTTAGTTTTGGGGAGTTACTGGCAGACTGAAACTTTTATGTTACTGTAGTTAAAGTTCACATAGTAGGTTAAATCATCACTATTTAATACTTTAAAGTGTTAGTATTTTAAAATAATGACGTTGTCCTGAAATCATATAGAAGACCTGTAATAGAAGACTTCATAACTGCTAATGAAATTTAAACTTTATAGATAGAGCTAATTTCTAGGCAAGAGTGGATAGTCTGCATGAATAAGATGGGAGACTTTTGGACTAACATTGGCATAATGGGGTTCTGATGCATTTTGTAAGTGAAAAGTGTGGATGAAGAGATTCTGAGGTGTTTCTGTAAAATACTGATCCATTTCTGTGCAGTGGGGTTCAAGAATGCATTGGCTCTGGATTTGAATCTGTAAGTATGTATGTTCACCTCTTTTATCTAGTTGGACTAGATGAAATTACTTCAATTAGATCAACTAAACAGGGGAGAAAAGAGGGGACTAGGAAGAAGATTGAGTTGACTAAAAAAATGGTGACATTGCTAACTAGGATAAGATATGGCATAAGGCAGTTGGCCAAAAATATAAAAAATTACTTAGAGTTGGCTCAAAAGAAAATATGCTATTGGATGCATCTGAAGATTCGTGTAAATGTGATGAGTTAAAAATGGCTAAAGATGAATGAGGACTGAAACACAGTATTTAATTCTATGTAGAGAAAAAGAATCTGCAACTTGTTGTAAAATAAAGGCAAAATGCAAAATAGATTCAACATGGACAGTAGAATTATTACTCATTAAAATATTTTTAAAAGTATGATAAAGACGTAACAAATAGTATGTCTGCCATCTGACAACAAAATAATGGACTAAAAGGAAAGTGATTGGTAGTTTCTTCAGTATAGTGTTTACAAATGTTTAGATAGTATACCTAATAGATGTTTCATAGGTGCTAAAGGAAATAAAATGGTGAAAAAATTCATTAGAAGACAACTTGCCTGATGGATGTAGAGGATATGATATTGGATTAGTGTGATAGCTACTACCCTGTATCATAGACAGGACTTCCACTGTTTGCCTTCAGAAAAGAAGGTGGGTCTCCTATGCTTGCCTCTTTTTTAAGGTGTAGAAAGCTTTGCATGGGAAAATCCATACAAGGAAGTCCACACTCCTGTTTTCCTTTTAAGTGCTCTCCTTTCCATACTTTCTCTATAGGGCACTCTGAACCTGCTCTTTGTGACGCAGGTTACAAGAGGAATTAAACTTAGAGGGTCTTTAACATCTCTTTCTGCATTGTTGATTGCTAAATTCTGTAAGATTCATGCCCTTTAGGGAGGGAAGTTTGTGTCAAGGAGATGCAATGTCATAGGAAACAACTGTGAAACAGTTTTTTGGTGGTAGGTGGTTAGTTGGGTTTTCTCCCTTTGTCAAGAGAAAACAGACAAATAACAGAAAGCGGTTTGAGCTACTCCTTGAATAAGTGAAAGAAAGATAGTGAAACTTGTGTGAGTTTTAGTGGGGACTAGGAATACTGCTATAAATATTAATGAGCATGGAAGGCTAGGATTAGAAATTGCTAGAAATTGCTTAGTGACTATCTTTTTCCTTTCACATCAAGTTTTAGAGAACTCTTATATTGTGCACGCAGCCTCTTTGGGATCTTTTGATGATTCTAAATTCTTTTTGTTGATCATCTCGTTGATGGAAAATATTCAAAAATTACACTTAATGTGTGGAATAGCAGAAAATGTTTGCTTGATTTTGCATTAATTGGCATGGCATCACTTCAAATGAGACTTTCAAGGCTATTATAAATAGTGATAGTGGAGATCACAGAGCAACATGATTATTCCTACAGTTCTGCAAATGGTTCAGAGGTCTGGAACACAAGCATTTCTGGAAACCTGCATACAGATTTCGGTTATACTGAGAAATATTTTTTGAGAGGCTGGATATTAACCGTGTTTCCTTTTAAAAGATAAACCTTGCATATATTGGGGGTGATGCAAAGTTATTATAGGTGCCATTATCTAAGCAATGCTTATAGAATTCTAGAAATGATTCAGGTTTTGCCTGAGGGATAAACTGACATTTCCATTCACTTTTTAATTTCCCTGGGACTATACTGGGTTAATATGACAATTTTTCTTTAGGGATCCATCAGCTGATGGAAGTACTATGGTTCTGTTTCTTTCTCCCGCAGTGGTAACAACGGTAATGTTTCTTTTTCCTCTTCTTGCTGGTGTCCAAGTGCTTTTCCACAGGCTTTTCCTGAGAGCATTTTAGGTACAAGGTTATGGCACTGGATAGCTGGCCACTGTTGCAGCATTTATGAGGAGAGTTCATGTTCCCAGAGAGGGTGTGTGTTCTGTGCCTATGATGAATCAACTGACAGTCCTCCAAATAATACAGTTTTAACCACTGCAGGTGCCTGCTTTGGGAGCTATTTATTGTTTGCTTTATAAGATTTGGTTAAACTTCACACCGATTTTCAACAAGATATTTTTCAAATTTTTTGAATATAATTTTAGATTGCATAGGGACTGACTTGGAACAGAGTACTTTGGATGAGAAAGTAATGGACCTTTTGTTTTTTTATTATTATTCACTTCACTTCTGCCGGCTTCCAATATTAGCAAAGATTATGGTGTATTTTAAAAATTAGCTTCATGAGGTGGTAGTGCTCCCAGCCTTTTAAAGCAGTCTTGCCATTTACAAACTTTTCCAGTTGTCTTAGAATGAAGGTGAGAAAAAGGAAATCTTCATGAACTTCTATGCATGTGTGTGTAGGAGGTGTTATTAAATTGAAAGCAAAGCTTTTAATGTGGGAGGAAATTTGCAATCTGCAGGTGATGTACCTTAATGCCATAAAAGTTACAATTTTTGTTTATTTGTGGTACTTCTGATATCTTGCCAAAATGTAAGTTTAGTGTCATCCTAGGTTTATCACACTTGTGACATTGCTACTTGATCCATTTTTTTTTGTCAGCAGGCGATTGAATACCCCTCCTAATTTCAATTTTTTACACAGCATAAAATTCTAAAACTGATTTACACAGGGTGAGGTCTCTTTTTAAGCATTCATATGTAATTGATATAGTAATGACTTTCAAGGTCATATTGGAAGGAAAAAAGAAATCTCACTTCCTCAATGTCTTTACAGTGCAGAAGATGGCATTGGGAAATACATAAATCATACCATGTTTTATAGGATCACAGTTGTTTGCTTTGTACTACTCTGAGTTTTCTTTTATGCAGCTTTGTGTTGCTTATTAACATTGTTTTCAATTTTCATTTTCTTCCCTAATTTCTGAATTGCTTAGGTGTTTTTAGTTTTGGTAGGATGCCTAGTGGTTAGCAAGCCTGATTCCACACATAAATTGGAAAACTCTGCTCTTTAAGGTATTTGATGGAACTTTATTCAGCTCCCTTTGGAAGTGCTTCAACACACTGCACTTTATTAAAGTGTCATGGCCTAGAACTTGGAAGATATGGATAAAATAGAAGTAATTGTTTTTGAGAAATGGTGAGGTTCTGAAATAATGAAAAATAAAGTTAAACCCTAAAGAGGCCAGGTATTATGCAATAATTACTACAATTGGAAAGGATTCTTGGTTTCTGTACTTTGCAATTATTACAGCAAACTCTTATCAGTAGTACTCTCAATATTTTGAGAAATAGAACTAGGTTGTCTTTTTATGCCTACCTTCCCTTCTGGTAGGATCTACAGATAAAAATAACCAAATAATATTCAAGAATCTGTTATAATGAAAGCTATTTTAATACATTTGGTAATTACCTCTCTTACTACCTACTGGAGCAGAATTTATAGCTAAAACTTGTGACTGAAAACCATGTGTGGCAGAACACCTGCTTCACTACATAAAACTTGTATTAGAGGAGAGATTGTGTATCTTTGCTATTAAAGCTAGTAAGTATATGACAATGTAAAAGTGAAATAAAGTATCAAGATTATTTGATCTAGATAGTGTAACTCAATGAAACTAAATCAGAGTTCTGTTGAAGTAACATTTTCAGCAAAGTTGAGGGGTATTTTTGTCATGCTGAGCAGGGAACACGTTCTAAGAGTATCAAGTTTATAAGGGTCAGTTTAAAAAGTGTAGGAAACCCAGTAATTTTCATCTGAGCAACATGCCCCTCTGACCTGCCTGTTTGCCAGAGCATAAGATTTCACCTAACTAGTGCAAGTCCTTCTCCAGCTGCATACCAGCATTCTTTCCTTGGGTCTTTTTTGGAGACTAACTTGATTTTTGACATAGACTAGTGTTCTTGCATATTTATTATTTTTTAAATCAGTGATTTATACTTGAGTTTAAGAAACCAGTCGGGAAAAAGTGTATAGATCAGTTTTGAGGGTTTGGAATTATGATCAACTCTCAGGTCATTCCAGTTCACATAAATGCCCTCCAGAATGCAGGGCAGGTAACTGAGGGAGGGGGCAGGGAACAGGAAATTACTCAACTGAAGAAATGATGTAGTGGTAAAAGAAATCAAAAAGATAAAATGACAAAACCTTAGTACATTTTAAGTCTTTTGCAACAGAATTACTCTGTAGCTCACTTGTGGGTTTCTTTCCTCTTTCTGATAATGAACTGAAAGTTTGGTGTATACAAAAAGAAGATCCCCTTTTGAATTTTCTCTAAACTGAAAGACAGTCTTGTGTTTTCAAATGTGGTATTTGTACTGGAACATCCACAACAGTGTCATTCTTTTCAGTGATGGTGAAGTGCAGTTCAGTTAGCCCTTCACCCATCCCACCACAATATTCATCCCCAGAAAGAAGAAAACAAACAGAAAGTCAGTTAGTTCTCAACTACATGAATAGATAAATCATCATTAGTGGTGAATTTCTCTCTGTGAATTTTTTTTACCTCCTTGCAAATTGGTAAAGTGATATTGTTTTATATATTTCATGTCAGTGCCCACAGAAAAAGACACAAATGTTTCTCTAAAGCAAAATATTCGAACTGCTATAATATACTTGGTAAGCTATGTGTACCTCCTAAGCTATAACAAGAAACAGTAATTGAATGAGAAACTTTGTTTTATTGTATTCAGAAAACAGTAAACTGTTCAAAACTCTACTGAAGTTTTGATTTTTGTAATTTATGCATCTATTTTCTGTTCTCCATCAACATTTAATGTAAGTTGAGACTTAGAAGAAACAGACTATCTCTATGAACCATTTTGACACCATAGGAAATTCTTTAAGTTCTATTGCAACTAATTTCTGGGGATTTATCACTGCAAAATGCTGTAAAATGAGTATCAGGTTCAAATAACTGATTTGAGAGTATTTAGAAGGTTTTGAAGCTCTGTTTTTCCTCTAAAAAGAACAAATGGGATTTAATTTTTCAATGTAAAATAAAAAAGAAACAGGTGTTTTTACGTAGGTTATTTTTAACCCTTTCAATGTCAGATTTGAGATAATGAGGGGGAAAATTACTTGTCTCAGTCTGGCAGGCACTATATCTGGGGCTGGCTCTATTTTAGTGCAGCTCAAATTCTAACATGAGAAAATTGCAGAAATTTACAATTCAAAGTGTGTTTCATCAGGGAGAAATCCACAGATTGTTTTGACACTCAGTTAGAAATTCAGCATGAAGATGGACATCTCATGAAATTTGCAGCTGCTGATTGAATTTATATTTCCATAAAGACCATCAACAATAGCAGCCTGCAGGGGAAGTGGGGGGAAAAATGACAAAACTTGTGAGGCTAGCATTTTTTCCTCAGCCCTATAGTAACAAATTACTTGTAATAAGGTCATATACTGACCACGATTAAAGAGAAATATAGGCAGCCAGAAAGGAAAGATTTTTCAGTTTAACTGGTTTGAACTAAAAATGTCTGAATTTTGATATTTAAATACACATCCAGTCATCTGTACAGTATGTAAAATACAACTGTAAATCAGAAGGGTCCTTAAACTGAAAAATACTCTTACTGATAATTACAGAAGGTTTATCATATATGGAATTTGATTTTATAATAAATTCCCAGGATAGAGAATGAATGGTATTGAAATATACTAAAATAGATTGTCTTTATTAGGGGTGAAAAATCTCATCTCATCTCATCTGTAGCATGCTTCCTCTCATTTATACACATACACAGATAGGAGAGAATGTGTGAGATCTGAATTTATTTCTCTGAGTAACAAGTCTCATTGTATTGATCATTTAAAAAAATAAGTATGCATTCACGTAAAACAAATGCATGTTATCAAAACAGTAAGAGATGCCATTGAGACAAACGCTATAATAAAATTGAACAAATGTTATTTTTTTTGGTTACAATATTTTGTATACTTTTGTCTCCTGTTTTTATGGAAGAAAGAGGGCAGGAGAAGTTAAAAGTAAATATTTCTGAAGTATCTTCTTTTTTGATAGAAGCAGTAAAATAGTATCATTGTCAATCCGTTGACAACTTTGTTTCAGAATATCTGTGCTTCTTAAGACTGTGGAGAAGTTCAGTGTTGAGCTATTTTCTTTAATCTTGGTGTTAGGGATTTCTGCCTGCAGCTCTTAATGCACTGCAAGGCAGCTACACCCACTAAGCTGTGTCCAGAAGCCTTTTCCTTATGGTTTGTAGTCTGCATTGGTGCCATCCTTTGCTGCAGTTCAGTAAGGTCAACAAATACCAGAAACTAAAAAGGGAGTTCTCCACAGCTGGACAATGCAGAGTTGTGAGATACAAGTCATGTGGTTTTGATATTGAAGAATTAAAGTGCGTGTGTGACATCTTAATATAAAGACATGGGGATCACATATCTTAGCTGCTCCCACCAGAGAAGAATGAGTTAAATGCTAATTAAGTTAATTGAGCAACTTTGCAATAATGAAAATCTCTGTGTCTTTATTTCTGAGAGCTTGCATTTTAGAGATTAAATTGATAAAGCATAGTGGAGTAACTGTTTTTAATTTTACTACCAGTGGTTTAGGAACCTACTAGTCTTTGAAATTGTTTGGTTATAGAGTTTCTAAGTATCACAGCTTGTGTTTTCAGTGGTTGTAAACGCTGTGTATCAAACACTTGTATTACAGTTATTACAAGCTGTACAATTCTAAAGGTAGCCATCCAGAAGTGATTTTTCTTCTTTTCTTTCTCTGGCATCAGGGTAAGCGCTTTGATTTAGAAACTTTTGTACAAACTTATTGACAACTATTACGATAATTGCACCTGGTGCTTTTAGTGATAGCAAAATACTCCTAAATCCATGAGAACTCAACTAGGTGTTTAAGAACTTGATGATTAGGTACTTACATACTGTGAAAGCACATAGATTTCAGTTTCTTCTGTTTAGTATACAATTCAGTTTAGCTGGAACTGTGGAACTAGAATAAGGAAAACTGTCAAGTGTGGACTCTATGTTGCTTTTTGTGTATGCATTTGCTCTTTCTAACTTGAAAAGAGACCTCACAAAGTCTGAGAGTTGAGTAGAAAAATAAAAGAAAATAATGGGTTGACTCAGATGTAAAAAGCTTTAACTTATGGTTAATCCGTGTTCTCAGCTGTTTTACTTAAGGTCTTTTTCTGCTCAAATTACCTTCGAGAGCAGATCAGGTATTGCTGCAGTTCCTTAAGTATGTGAAGGCTTTTTTTTATTTCTTCACCATCTACACCACTCTGAGCTCACCAAAATCAGCTAAACTATGGGGTATTTTTCTCTGGATCAGGGTTACTGGAAAGTACCTTAACTAATGGGTGCATGCACATAGACCAGCTTAAAGAAACAAACTTTTGAAGAGAGCTTTGAAAGTAACCTAACAGTGTAAAACTAGAGGGTAATCACAAAAAAAAAAAATCTGTTGAATGGTTTATCTTAGAACTCTAACCTAATAAACTAAACATTCTTTATTCATGTATAAATGAAAGATGCCATTTTATAGAATAAAGAATAACATTCAAGGCTCTTTAAATGTTTGTAGGATGTGCGTATACATGAAGTGGGTAATACATCTCAAGGACTTCAGCTAACTTTTCTTCGAAAGTTGCACTGTTGGGTTCACGGTGGCTGGGTGTTCTTCCCTAACCTCCACAATGAAAAACAAACACGTAAAATCATAGTACCAGTATTCTTTAATCCTTCAAATGCAGTGCAGTATTAGCTGTAATTGTGTATATATCTATATATATATATACGCATATATATGTATATATATAAGATACATATATATATATCTTACACAATTGTCCTTGTATAAAATAGAATTTTCTTTGCAAACCTCACTCCTGTAATCCTACTGTAAAATTCATTAAAATGTATTAAACCCCAAAAGTAGCATTAGTGCTTTTAGAATACATTAGAATTCATACATTAGAATGTATGTGCAGCTAGTTGTAATAATTCTGTTTATTCTGGAAAAAGTGGAGATGGTGAATGAGTTTTTGCAAAAGATTTCTAGTTGAAATGTAATGAGTCATCCAAACCAGTCCATAATACTGCTGTGTTGGGTCATATTGCAGAATGGATGTTCTTCACAGCTGTGACTTTCTTTTCATTTTATTTACAATTCATACCCTCACTGTCATTTACCCATTTCTCTTCCCTGTATCACTGCATTTTTGTTTGTCTTCCTGCATTTTTATTTATAAGAGTACAAGTTATTGTGCACTTTTTATCTGCTTGCTAAATTCCCTTTACACATGCTATGTTCCCATTTTAAGCCATTTTCTGTGCATTTACAGCATAAATTTAGCACCTCATTCTTGGATTTATTCACATTTTGACAGTAATTGGTAGAAAAGTGTTTCTTGAATCTGATAGACCTAAGAAACTGAAAGAACTGTTGGGAGAAAGCTTCTCTGTGACAGACCACTGAGCTTCCATCAGCTCTCCAAGGAACTGTCATTTGTACTTGTATCATTCGCACTTGTTCCCAAAAGAATGTAGTGTTGCATAATTCTAGTAGGCTTATTGCAGACTCATTTACAAAACAGTGCTTCATTGTAAAGACAGGGTATGCATTGGGCTACACAGATGAGGACGAAGACATAAGGCTTTCCAGTGGGCAGGGAGTGGGAGCTGGTGGTGCTGCATCCTGCTGCCAGAGTAAGGAAGCTCAGGGACTACAATGACAGTGGATATTTAGCAGAGGGGTTTGTCTGAAGGAAATTGTTTCTTGAACAGGTGTTACTCAATTTAACTGCCACAGTCTAAGATACAGCAGGTTTCCAAAACATAAGATTTGTGTGAACATATATGAACTCCATGTGCACTGATCCCAGAGGAAGTTACTGACTTCGTCAGCTGGCAATCCTTTTGGGAAGTGAAAAGGGACTGTGATATTTGTAGTGTATGTGAGTCTTTTTCTTTGACAATACATGTTCCCTAACATGAGAGAAATTTCCCTGGCTTCAAACTTCCAGAAGTCTGAAGAAACATGTCTTCCTTTGGAAAGAAAATAGTGCTTGCAGACTGCTCTGGAAAGCCAATTGTATTGCTGTTTAAATGTAAATATAAATACCAAAATTGAAACACAATTTTTGACCATGGTACTTAC
>VZTZ01033107.1:98384-130084 GCA_013400955.1 Drymodes brunneopygia
ATCCTGTATTGCTGTAAAACTGGAAATCAGTGATCTGGTTCATTTGAAGTTAATGGAAATTAGAACCATCGAATATCTGTGGCCTTGATGCTCTTAAAAGTTGAAATGTATTTCTGTTACAGTTTTATAAAGCATAAAGCATTTTAGATTTTTTCAAGTGTATTAATTATTAGAGAAAATATAGCTACATCTATATGTAGTTTACTATATAAAATATATTTTTATAGTAGTAACTATAGTTTTACTATATATTTAATATAACTACTAAGGGATAGATGTTAGATGCAAATAGTTAATTTCTTTTGTATTTCAGAATACTGTTAATTTATTGTATGAATTAATGTAATGAACAGTTGGAAGTTACTAATTTATCATTAAGCAAAAGTTAATTAACCTCATAGAAATCTAAAATTTAGGAAAAGAGTCATAGTTCTTTGGGAAAAATATATTATTTTAAAATATTTGTCCTTCCTAAGGTGAAGATAATTAGTGCAGAAACACTGAAATTATGACCATGAGGTTACACGAAGACAGTCATCAGTGAACAGACTCCCTCAGCCAAAAATCTATGCAAAGGAAAGATAATGACTTTCCCAAATTAATAGACACATTTAAAAGGGTTGTCTTTTACAATAAACTTTTTTATCTTCTTCAGTGGAGATGAAAACTTTTGATCTTGTTCTGACAGTGATGGGCTGCTCCTACAGCCTATAGATACATAAATCTACATTCATTACATCTAGAGAAGTAGTTCTTCCTCTTCTTTGTATGAAGCACTGCTCCTAGTTCAGTTGCTTTGGTAATTTAAGTACTGCTTCACATTTAACAAAAACTACAGTTTATTTGGTGGTTACCAAACAGGAAAGAAATAGGTGACCTATCCATGAGTGTTTTAAGACACTGCTGAAAAATATTTTAGAAACCTTTGTTTTGAGTAGGTGAAGTTTATGTTGGGTTGCTGACAATGAAATAATAGGCTGCTAGTGGATGAAGTACAATTTAATCTCTTCAAAGTACATAGCACTTCAATAAAAAGGGATCCTTTTAAAATGCTTCTTTCATCAGGAAATTTAGAGCATTGCTGTGCAATAGGAATTTAGGCCATTTGCCTTAAATTCACAAAGGCTGCATGTTCAGTCTGTGCATTTAAGAAAAAATCTTAGTGGAGTGTTTCTTTCTTGGATTCCTAGCACGCAGACATTGCAAATCAGTAAGCCAAAAGAGTCCTGGTTCCAAGTTCTCATGAACATCTGATATTCGTTCACTTTGAGTGGGAATTGTTACTTTAACATGCTGGTCTATGAGAGGGAGATCCCATTTCCATCTGCTGACTGCAAACTATACCGATTTTGTACCTGGCAGGGCCTCTTGTTCAGGTAGCTCAGTTCAGGTACGAAAATATCTAATTCCCTGTTGCTGGTCCCATTTCTGCTCTCACTGATTATGTGTGCCGTAGTTTGTCTAGCTGTACGCATTATACAAACTTGTTTGAGAGTTAACAGGAAATCTTTTTCAAATAATGGTTTTGTAAACAGTGAAAATCAATGTAGGGCTGCTGAAGATCTTTAGTACAGTGTGTATACTTACTTTTTTTAGAAATAGGTATCAGAATAGTAATAATTTGGTTATAAAACACCACAACTTTGGGATTCATTGCTTATTTTCATCTGGAAGGATCTTCAATGGCTTTTTCTAAATGTAAATACATATGTACACAATATTTAGTGATTTTAGTGGATTAACCTAGGATATTTTGCCCATAGAAAGACTCTTCCTTAGAAGTTACTGAAAAATTAAAATATTTATTTTATAGCACCTGTTCAGATAAAATATAAACAGATGTTTATAGCATCTGTTAATCTAGTTAACCATGGGTTTTGTTGTGAAAATATAACCTAGTTTTTAGGCTTCTTAGTCTATAGATAAAGCTGTAGAAATTTAGAAACTCATTCATTATGGCATTGGCTACCCCTTTATGTTTCACTGAGTATTTGCTGTCTTTGACTATCCTCTTCTTATGTCAGCAGGCTGCAAAACTTTTGCTGAAAACTTTTGGCTTTGGGCTTTTTCACTTCAACCATGACTCATGGTTTTTTTCATAGACTGAGACTGAAAGGTTTAGAGAAAATATGTGAAGTAAGAAAGTATATAAATGTAACATATGTAAATACTGTGTCACCTGCTGAAAGATCTGTCAGTTACTTATGCTTGGCCATTTTGCCTGCTTGAAAACTCATGCAAAACTAAATCTTGGCTACTTTGGTGTTCAGTGTAAAGGTGTTGTATCTGATAGTCTATGTAAATATTCTGCACATCTGGTAATTCTTTCTGAAGTGACCTGCTTTGTGTTTCAGGACACAATTGGTTATATTGTGTTATATATAAAACCCCAATTTGAAGCATTAATGGTTCTTCAGTGTTTCTAATATCCAGTGGCCACATGAAAATGAGGTTAATTTGAAAGTTAAAATTGTTCTTATGCTGCTGTTTTTAATTGCTTCATATATATGCTCTTACAAGTCAAGTTTCTTGCATTGCTGTAGCAAAGACCCCAGTATTTGTTTGAAAACATGGGAATGAATTCATAGGAAGCAAAATAGCCAATAGAGTCAATCTTTAGTATGAAAAAACACTTCCCTAAACTGTAAAACGTTTTAATTACATCTAAAGAGGCCTCAGTGTGATCTTCCCTACAAAAGCCTATGTAAATTATTTGCCAGTGGTGGTCTGCCAAAAAAAACCTAGGGGACAAGGAAAATCAGACAGTTGAAATTAATTAGTGTCATGTGTGCATCACAAATGCAGAGAGACTTAAAAGCCACCAGCAGTACTCAAAATAACACATTTGGGAAATAATTTCTGTGTTTGGCTCTACAGTGTGATTTGACTGTGGCATCTGGAGGATGAATTTTTATGTGATTTTTATAAAAGCTTGCAGCAGAATAAGAGCTGGAATATTTTGTTAAATAATACCAGTCACAAGTTGTGGTGGCAGTTAGAAAAAAACCACTTCTTCACCACTCTTTTTTATGGTGATTCATTCAGATGGTATAATACTAAAATTATGGACTGTTTTTTAAAAGGTACTGTTCTAACACTAAGGTTGAGTAACTTTACAACTTTGGAGTGGAGTGTTTTTTCTGACACTTACATAGTATCAGCCCTCATCAGATACCTCTTCAGCTTTTCGGGAAATCTGTATGGGAAGAAAGTAATTCTGTAATTTTGTTTTGCTTTGTAGATAAAGAGTTTAAGAAATTAAATTATCCATGTTGATAAGTTTAAGAAATTGAATTATCCATGTTGAAGAAAAAGTTACGTTATAGCAAGGTACAAACTATAATTTCATCAGCATATAGGAACTATGTACTTATAAAACAAGTATCAATCATACAACTTTCAAAACTAATTAAAAATCTCTCATTTTGAAGATGAAGGCATGCTACACAGTATTCTTTGCCTGATGGCATATCTTGAAACAATAAAAATGTTGCATTGCTTAAAAATAAAATATAGAGCTAAAGAAGAATTTTAGAAAAGGAATTTCAGATTTTATACAAGTTCTTATTTTACTGTATTAAATACTTAATAATGAATAATAGAGTGGAGTTTAGCTACTAGTGGTTCCGAGTCCCAATTGGTATCAGTTTTAAAATAACTTCAGTTGAAATACTTGTTGAAAGCATACTGAAGGAATGAACTGCATTAATCACTTCATTATGAAATAAAATGATTTATGCAGATATACTTCATGTTTCCTCAAAATGTCAAATTTCTCCATATCAGCACCCCAGGAAGAGAAGAAGGTGGTAGAAAGAGCCTAGGGAATATTGTTAGGTTTTTCCCTATGAGGGATGGAAACCTTGCATTTATTTCCAATACCTGCTAATTTAAAAAGTGTATTAAAATACTCTTTCTTTATACAGGAGCAGTCAATCTGCTGTGTACCACCTTACTGTCCAAACTTATTAATTCTTCTTTGCCGGTAATAGAATCAGAATGTGGGATGTAGATTCAGGTTCCCCACACTGACTCCCCTTTCAATATACTGAATGTTCTCGATCAGATTCCTACCTACTGGTTTTTGGTTTTAAACAAAGAAAATATTCTGTTTATAGGCAGTTGTGAAAAACCTCACAAACATGAGGCAGTTGCCAGTGATTGGAGATGATGTGACCTGACTGCTTTGCAAACCTAACCACTGAGCTTTGAGTGCTGTTTTTCATCATTAATAATACAAGTCAACTTGGAAGTAGAACATGGAAGCTTTTCTTGTAGTTATTGTAATATAATATTTGAAATTGACATCTAGATGGTAATAATTTTCTCAGTATTTTAATCTTTCATATTCATCCTGTATATGTCATTGCACTCATGCGAATACATACTCATTTAGTTCTTCCAAAACGATAAGGTGATCAGCAATTATAAATTTGTATGGAAATATATGACACATATTATATAAAAAATATTATAAATTTATTTACATGTTTTCATATTATCTATATATATAATATGTTTTAATATATGACTATTATATGTAAAATATAAATATGTATTTTCTTTCTTTTTTCTGCTATAGGGCAGATTATACCAGAAAAAAGATTTGTAGAAGCAGTAAATCGTGAAGCATATCAGTATCAAACTGGTGACTTTCCAGCAGAATGGGAAGGTAAATATTTTGGTTTTATTTCAAGATAATTTTGCCATTGAATGTAGACTCTGTATTTTTAATGGAAAGCCTGACTATGTGAACAAGTCGTTTTTTATCTTTCATTTTAAGTATGGCCGGCTTTTATTTAACTGCATAAAAATTGTGAATTCTTAAAGTAACCTCTTTAAAAATAGGATAAATTTTGTTTGAGAAGTCGGTACTTAATAGAAGTAAAGCCTATGTGGAGATGACTTATTCCCATTAAATGTGAAAATATTTGTGTCTGTGGAGGATCTGATTGAATAACCAGCATCAAATGCATTAAATAACACAAGACTTCCTTATTATTCCTTCACTGCAGTGTTAATATGTAGGTCAGTTGACCTACATATTGGTGGCAGAGTGGTGGGGCTTGCTTCTCTTACATTTATTTGGTTTCCCAAATTCTACTTTGTGCAATCTAGTAGAGAGTTAGAGAACCTGTTAATTATTAACCATTTTATCCAACTGTTAGTCATTAAATTCTTGTCAGAAAATTTGGGATATAATAAAAATTTCAGGGAAGTTAGCACATTTCCTTAGGATTAGCTGATCAGCTCTTGGAGAAAGAGAGAAACAAGAGAAAGTGTGTATGTCGGTCTTTGAGGCTGGTAGGTGCTTGAGCCAAGTGTGGAATTAAATGTGACTTAAAATCCAGGACTCTGCAGCATAAACAATGAACCCCTGAAATAGTACAGAGAGGCTACCCATCACTCAACAATGGCTTTTGGAGAGAAAAATGCCTAGGCATCTCCCAGAAGTTAGTATGTTTACAGGAAACAGACTTTTATGTATTTAAGCTCTAGAATGCCTCATCATAGAATATTCTGCTTGCTGGAAGTTTGCAAGAGTTCAATAAGAGATTAAAACTATTGGTGGAATAAAAAATGTTATTACTGTGGTTTAATTTGTCAATGAGCTGCAAATAAATTGAGTCTACAACACGTTTTGAGGAAATGTCTTCGTATACTTGCTTTACCTCATTCTTTTTCCTTTATGCTTGATACTCTTTTCAGAGGGAGATGAATACTGAGCAAAGAGGAAACTTCTGGCTCATTATATCCCTTTATGGAGTCAGCAGAGAAATAGAAAACATTTTCATCTTGTATTTTATCATTGTCATTACACTATTTCCTAGGATTTTTGCTGTAATCAACTGAGGCTAGTATTAAAATCTGAAAGCTTCTGAGAGGTATTTCAACACTACTGGCAGTGCTTGCCAACTGTGGCGAAAGCACAGTATCACCAGTTTCTGTCCTCTGCTGCAGTACCCACTGTGGGTTGGCAAGTCTTACTCTAGTTGTTCCTGGTCCTTTGTCAGTCCAAGATAGCCATCTTCTGAAGGAGACCAGCAACCTGATAGGCTTATCCTAACTAAATCATCTGGTGCTTAAATGAATGAGTGCTACTTATCCAACTTTCTGAAGGTCTTCTTCCTCATCCAAAAGTTCTCTAGCCACCAGAGCTCATCTTAGTTCTCTGTGGCTGTCATGCAAGCACTGCATTACAGACACCAAGAAGCATATATGAAACTTCAGGTAACTGCTGTCCAGTGAATGAATTGTCATCCAGGACAATTCATTAGTCTCTGTCTGCACTTGGCTGTAATTAACAGGAAACAACATGGACAGACTCTCTCAGATGGGTGTGGGCTAATCATCCTTTCATGAATGGTCTTTGTCTGCAGTGTTCAACCAAACTGGTATACAAACCCATTGTTTCATGCTGCTGGGATCTGTGTCGCAGTAAAAAGCCTCTGCTGTATCTCTCTTCAGAAACTTAGCACAAATCCATGTGATTTGACAGTGTGGTGCTTGGGAGGTTGCAGCTTTTTGTGGGGTTCCATGTGACAAGAACTTGAAGCCAAATATCACGTGCTCTCCTGAGCATATGGACTTCCCTAAAAAGCTGCAGCTGCCAGACCTGAGACACACTTTTCAAATCAAGGCATCCTGTTCAGTTTTGTTTTAGAGAAGAAACGATGAACTGACCAGTCCTCTTTTTATGAGCTATGTTCACAGTTTTACTGCTTAGCCTCCTCATCTTTGTAAAAGTGATGTTTTTCTTTATGATTTTGTCAGCAAACACAAAGAATTCACAGAGGAAATGAAAATGTGCAATTTCCAGATTGAGTAATAGTCAGTGTCTTTTCCTCTTAAGCACTGGTCCTGATTTTGGCCAAGGACGGGGTTAAATTTTGCAGTTGCCAGGAGAGGGTGTGGCTGGGGGTGTAGCCAGAATCCAGATGTTATCCAATACCACCTCAGGTCATTGCTGGGACTATGGGAAGGGGACTCTGCTTCTGAGAAAAAGGGTGTGGTGTCTGGTTGCGAAAAAACATGGCTGTGGTCATCTCACATCATCCTCAGTGAGCATTTTGCATGCAAATTGCCCTCTCTTTTGTATGCGTTTGTTATTCATATTAATATATGTTTGTTTCCTTATCTCATTTCTGTTTCCAGTAAATTGTTGTCTCGCCCCATGATCTTTGCCTTTTGTGCCTCCTATCCTCCTCTCTGCCCTCCCTCAGTGGGGAAGTTGGAAGAGGAGGAGGAGAAGGGAGCAAGTGGGCAGCAGTGTGGCTTGGGGAGCTTTTGTGGAAGAACTAAATTGGGGAGTGCAGTTCCTCAACCACAACAGTACTGAATTTCTCAAGAAAGAAGAGATACATGCGTGCTTTTCCCCCCAGCACATATGTTAGGCAGAATGGGTGTGTAGTGTATGCTTCTGAGAGATAAAGATGGGAATTCTGGAAAAAAGGCTAAACTGTACCTTTTTGTCCATTGCTAATCTAACCTTTGCAAACGGTTTTGTAGATGTAGAATTTTAAAAAGCCAAAACTGGTACTTCTGCTGTGGGTATAGAAGCTGTTCAAAGACCTATTATGTCTTTGCTACATATTGGGGTGTGAAATAGGGATGTAGGGTGCTCTGATTTTCAATTCATCACTACTTCTTTTTTGCCTCCTGTAAAAAAAAAAAAAAATTCTCAATTAGTTTAAAATGAGAAGGAATGGAAAGTGTAGATAGTTCAAATACTACTATAGAAGCCTGTTATCTGAGGAAGAGCAGTTTAATTCAAAATTTTTAGACACTCTTTGCAGAAATGCTCATTACATTTCTGTCCCAATTTTTTCCCCTTTAAGATTGGTCTAGAAGTTTTCCAGTCCCACAGGACCTGTGCTGAACTTTCAGTTTATGTCTTCTGTCCAGACTCTTGAAAATTTCCCAGTACATTCTTTCTGTGGGTGTTCACATTGTAATTCATACTACTATGGATGCTGATCATTCCAGCAAATAGCCTGAGACTTTGCAGAAGGAATTCTAAAATACTTGCTGTTTCCTCTGAATAGTAAAAGATGAATATAAGGTTAGAATCTTATTTAATATTTCTTACTTTGGTTTTTCTTTGCTCTTGCTGGGCACAAGCTTACATCTTCAGTGCCCTCCTCTCCAAACCCTATGTATGTACTTTGACATGCATGGCCTCTGCTTAAGTTTTGGCTGGCTCTCCTTCCTTTCTCTTTTAGGCTTTTCACTTCTAGGACTGTGCTGAAGAGTCTGTTGCCTTATCGCCTCTCCTTTTCTTGGGACCTGTAGAGAGCTGCTTTCTGTGCTGTCTTTGTTCTGCCAGGACTCAGGTTAATTTTTTTACGTGTGGACAATTCTCAATGGCCACCTCATTTAAAAGCAGTCATATCAGCACCCTTTCCCTTTCTTTGTTACCCTACACAACTGTATGACTGACTGTATGACTAGAGAAAGAAACCTCTTGTGACCAAAATTAATAAAAGTACCATCCCTGGAAATACTTACGGGCATCACTTGTCTGAGGAGAGCTTTCACAAAACCAGGGACAAAGGATAGCGTGAGGAGTGGGAACAGCCTGTAGAGGAATTGAAAGAGGGGCCAAGTTAAATCTCATTCTGTACATAAGACATTTGACTTGGACAGCTGGTAACCTAAGGAACTGATTCTGGTGCTGTGTTTATAAAGTTTTAAACATGTAATAAGGTAAAGGAGACCTAGTGGGAAGCTATAAAGCATCATCCAGATCACAGACTCAGTCTGTGCTATCTGTTTCTTGGACTCTGGAGAGGGTGTTTGTATCCTGGTCCTGGGAGCTTACTGAACATAGGGTCAAGAGTTTACTCCTGAAGGACTTGTCTGGAAATTTTATCCTAAAGATGTTAGTTTTAAGTGCTCTGCAAGATTAAATTCTCTACGTTCTCAGACTTGTGAATTTTATGAGAAGTTTTGAAATGTCTATTAAGTCTTTTGTAAAGCTAAAACAGAATCCCTTGTGTTGTCCTTAGTGTTAGCTCTTTGTAAAATTCAAGTAATTTTTATTTGAAACATCCAAAATGTTTACTTGTACTTTATTTTTGAATTTAGAATGCAATCCATATGTATAATACAAATATTGCCTGGTTTTGTTTAGGTAAAGTCTCTTATATTTTACTTCAGAGTGGGAATGCCTACTTTTCCTTAGGCAGTATGGATGCACACAACAGATAACATTTCTGTGTTAGTTCACCTACTGAAGAATGTGTAATTTACTTCCTCAGCACATGTCAGTAGTGCTCATGAGGGAAGATCTGTAATTTTACATACCACAGGGATTCAGGAGATGGCATGCTTCATGCAGCATTTTATTAATTTGCATGTTCACTTTTATGGTCATTGCGGTGTGTTATCTGCCAGTAGGAGTCTTGAAGTTGAGTGAAAATTTCATGCATCCTAATAAGAATGCAAATGAGTGTTGATGAAAGAATGCAAATGTCTCAAGGTAGGAAATGTCCAGCTTACTTGCAAAACTAGTTTTAGACAGAGGTGGAATTAAAATGAGTGCATCCAGATAAAATTAGAAGCAGCAGTTTTAAATGGAGGCAATGATTCATATTGCCAAAGCTTTGGCGGGGCAGGGAAGGTGTTTTGGTTGCACTCAGTACATACATGTTACCTTCTCTGCCATCTTGGCTGGCAATGGTGAAGGCATTTTGTTTTCTTAGCTTTGGGAATGGGAATGTCATGTAAAAATTTTCTCAGCTCTAACTGTCAACTTTTAATTAAGTATATGCATGTGTACATACGTTGTTCAAATAAAATGTAACAAGGCACCTACATACCTTGTTTTCGTCAACAAATGTTTGACTGTGGTATAAAGTTGTTCAGTAATTTAAAAGTGCATTCACCAAAGGTATAATGCAGACCATAAAGAAAGGTGCAAGAGCTTTTTCTTTACTCAACTGTATACACAGATATATTTTCCAAAGAGAATGCAAAATATCTAAACTTCAACATATTACTTGAATTTTGTTAAACCTAGTGCTAACTCAGTAGAAAATTTGTTTTATTTTTGTACATCTTCATTCTCCCTTTGCTAGCATGAATTCCTCTTACACCTGAGTTATGAGGTGTTGGTGGTTTTTTTTGAACTGTGCGTTGGGTGCTCAAAATTCTATTGGTAACTTAAAAATCAAAGATTTATGGCTTTTAAAAATTTTCCTATGTCAAAGAGAACTGGTGAGAATTACATATATTAGAGTCCTCCCTTTCTTATCCCCAAAGATTAAGGAATGGTCAGGGGAATTATTAGTAAAATGTATTGCTTTTGAAAGACTGATAAAATCAGTAGATGCTAAACTGCAGTATGCTAAAATATACTGAATTCGGATGATATTTTCTTTGCTTTTAAACTTGTATTGCATCTTGAGCTTTATGAACAATATTTGAGAAATGGATTTGCGCAGAGGAATATGATAAATCTAGTTTGTTAAATCTAACTAACTTCATCTTATGGATATAAAAATATTTTAGAAAGTTTTCTTACTATATTTCTCCCTCAGCTACATGGCAGTGAAAAAATCTTTCATTAAATTATGACTTTCTTATGCAGTTCATTAGAGATATTACAATTAATTTACTTGTAATTCAGAAAATGGTATCAATATTTGTGTCAACAAGTTTTATGTACTGTTAACCTGAAAAAGACTTGTACTCCTGACATTTATTAGAAAAAAGGAAGATTGATAGCTCCTACAAAATCATGTGTGCAAGTGTTGTTATAACTGGAAAGAAAAAGAGCACAGCGTTAAAACTGTGTGCATTATTTATATATTTAAATAGATACAATTCTATTATGGAAAGTTTTATATGAAAACTCTTCCTAAATTAAGGTTTGTTTCTTTGCTTTTGAGTGTTGGTACTGAGTTTAGTTAATGAATGAAAATGGATTGTGCATTGCTCCCTACTTCACAGCCTCTGTTCACAGGACATGTGTGATTGTGTTACCTTTCACTGTTTTGTTTGCAGTTTTTTAAACGAGGTAGATAATTAAATGATAAAGTTGTTTACTAGAAGTATTCCATTCATCTGAAAATCATTAGTCAAACAACTGCTAAAAGTCACAGGTGCTCTTGAAAGAAAATCTATTGTAATGTTTATATTTCAGCAGTAGTTTCTAACTGCAGCTTAATTTTTGGACTATTTCAAATTTTTTCTTTAGGGATCGGTTATTATAATCATCTGAAGATAAAATGCAGCTGGTGTTTTAAGAAAATATAGGCAATTTCAAAAAAAAGTAAATCGATTTTTACTTGCTGAGAGCTATGGGATTGAAAACAGTGGTACTGCCTTCCATAGGTCAGAAGCAAGGCATGGCAAAGTAGAAGATGATGTTTTGTTGAAAGTATTCTGTTAAATTTTGATGGTTTAAAGCTTTAATTTTTATGAGACATTTTGAAATTGTATTTTTCCATTTTTTTTTTCCCAGGTGTGTCTTTTCTTGATTATTGTCTAGTTTACACACTTCGCTATGTCTGTAATCTGTCTGCTTTTTGCTTTTTCTGAATGATGGTGCTAAGTATTTCAGTATTTGAAACTGTTGCTATGTATGGAGAAAGTTAACTTCTGTCAGGAGGAAAGGCTTATGTGATAAGATTTTCTTCAACAGCATTGTTGTTTTTTTACAGTGTATGCAAGGCTGCCAGCTGAGAAGTGGCAGTCTCAGTTTAGTCTCTGTTATTGCCAGATTTTGCAGTTTGAAATCCTTGTAAAATTTAAATGTTTGTAAGTGCTACAGGTACATGCAGAAAGTCCTACAATTCTATAGATTTAATAGAAAGTCACTCAGTTGTACTTTGAATTACCTTAATGGGCTGTTTTTCTTTCCACTGACAAAAAACTTGCAGAAAGGGTGATGTTGACTGTTCATAGCTCTGTCACTTCTCCACAATGACAGATTTGGATTTATTCTTTGTTAGGACCTCTGAGAAGAGCTGACAGGGACTGCTTTTAAGAAAAGTAGTTTGAGAAAGATATTTAAAAGTACATGTCTTCAGGAAGTGGCATCTGATAGACAAGAACTGAAAATACTATCTTGCTTCATATCTTTACAGGCATTTTACCATTAAACTTTACCATTAACCAAGGCAGTTGGCCTTGCCATCCTGGCTAAATTCCAATCTGTTACCATTTCATCTCCCTTTGTTCATGAGTTAACTGGAAGCTATTCTCCCTTAAACCAGCTGCATACTGCTGCTGAAGCTGAGATGTTAGTGTTTCACCTTCTGCGTAATTGCATTTTCATAAGTGAGATGACGTTCTGGCTCTGTGCAGGTTTTAGTGTCTTAGACTTGTCTTAATCATTCCCTGGTTCCCCCCAAAATACAACACAGATGGTATTAGAAAATTAAAATAAGGAGTAGTTCCTTCTTAAAGCATTTCTGAAACTTTATAGTTAGCTACAGGTGAGGCCAGGAATTTTAGTGGGTTATAGCAAAATGTTATTTTTGTCTAATTTTCAAGCATAGTAACAAAAATCTTAATTGTCAGAACAAACATGTGAAATAACATTTTGCTGCATCTCAGCCCTTGGAAGTGGCTTTCCTTATGCTTGTCATTCTGTTCATTACTGACTGCTTGCATTCTGCTACTAGATAATTAGAAAAATATGGGCAGAAAAGACAATGTCTTTGAAGTATCCAATGAAGAACCTACCAGTTGTATGGATTGAAAAGGCATGAGAAAATGCTACAGTAGTGGTGTTTCTAAAAAGTGATGTCAGGTAATCCATCTAAATTAAATCCTCAACTATTAATGTCTGTAATAGTTGGAGCTGTCTCAATGTATTGGTTTGGCATGTTGGGCCAGTGTCAAACCACGACAGTCTTTTAATTCATTGGCTGTACAAAGTGAGACTTGTCAGCGTCTGCGTTTGGGTGTCTGGACTGTTTCCCCCTGACAGTCCCAGCTAACAGCAGCTTTAGTGATGGGAGTGGGCATATGTCTGTGGATCTTGTTCAGAAAATCTGAGCCACAAGACAGTTGTCATCGCTACTGCTTTTATTCGTCCATTCCTCTGCTGTCTTTTCCAGCATGAATTGACTGAAGTGGAGAGATACTTTCCCCAGTCTCAGTACACCCCCTCCATGAAGTGGGTAATCCCATAGAACCACATGTGCTTCAGTCCAGGCTCTGCAGTCCCTCAGTCAGGTCTGGGCTGTACTTCTCATACCCATAAAGGAATTCTACTTGGTAGTGATGTAAAAAGGTCTTTGGCTTTTAGAATGTCTGAAGCAAGTACAGGAATCCTTTTTCTCCAGACTGGTCTAAGGCTGTTCTTACTTTCCATCAGTCAACTTCAACTCTATGTTGCAAGGTCCACAATAAGCCTGTGCCATAAGCCTGGCTTTTTAAGCCCTGTTTTGACAGCCAAGGTGATACGTAAATCGTGCCCAAGGTCTCCACACAGAGGTGACACCATCCCCCACCCCTCCCTTCTCTGAAGACTGAACATTGAAACAGGAAATAACATCTTGTGCCTACATTTTGGGAAATGACATGGTTTGCCAGATTATGGTGAATATTTTCATAAATACTTGCTTTCTGTTACAAATTCATAATAATTTTGAGTTTTAAAACTGTTTATGATCTTTGAAATAATCCATTGGATTTGTTTTGTTTTTTTCAGCATGGATAAGAAAAAAGAGAGATGATCCACCCACTATTGAGGTGAGATGAAATGTCTTTAAATTTTCAATTGTTGTAATAAAACTACCATAATTCATTTATAGTGGACTGTGCAGTAATCTGTTACTTGTGGGGGAGAATTTAGCATGTTCCTTGCCAAATTGATGAAAATATACACTGGCTAGATATCTAACACTCAGAAAAAAGTAAAACAAGTGGAAATATAAATTCCGTTATTCTTTACTCATTCTTTTAAGATGGTATACATAGGTTCTTTAAGATGATCATAACCATTGAAGAGTCTCTTTAATTAAACAAATTCTTAAATTACTACTGCACCTTTCTAATTAATGTAAGGTTTTTTTTGTGGTAGTTGATATTAAAATGTAGGTTTCAAATCCAGCTGCTGGTGGATTCATCAAAACAGGAAAATAAATTGCACTAGCATTTTACAGTGCTGATGCTACAGGGAGTTGCAGCTATGTCTTTTTCCATAAAGGAATGCAGAGATATGTCCAGAGAGTGTCTTTCATGCTGATGACTTTGTAAAGAGTTTAGAAACAAATTTGACTGCTGATCTGCGTATGCAGATGTATGCACACAGATTCATGACTTGCCCAGCATTTCTATTACAAGTTGCTAAGCACCAGCTAGGAATGAAAGAGAAGACATTGTTTGTTGCAGAAGATTCAAAATGACACCCATGGAGGCAGATACTTGACTTGCATCATGAATGACTGTGTCAAGTTCAGTGAAGATTTGTTGGCATCTCCTGCCATTTGGTCACTGAGATCTTTTGGAATGTCCTGGCCTGTGAAAAGTTGCCCTGACTGCCTGTGTCTTAAGATGACCTGGGGAAACTTGTCAGCTGATGCTGACGAATTGTAACTCATTGAAACAAGATCCCACACAACATACAGCTTTTCATCTAATTAATTCTCTCAGCCCCTCTTTCACACTTGCCACTGAGGCTGTAGAGACAGTAAGGGCTGTAATACACCCATGAGTGAAAGAAGTTTGAATTAAATTTATCCTTAAAGCTATTCAGGGAAGTACTAAATGTATGTTTTTTTATTTTTTAAATTTTTTTAACTTCCCTCCCCAGTGTAGGTAGTTATGCAGAGCCATGGAACTGATACTACAAACATTGTTCCATCTAAGTTTGGACTGACCTCATTTTAATTGCTTCTGGCTTATACCAACTGCATGCAAACAACTTTTATTGTTGGAATTACCACTTAATGTGATACTTGAAGATGGGAGGTGTTGTGTCTTTCAGTCTATCATTTTTGTGAGCCAGGCTGCTTTGATAGTTGCTCTGAGATAAACCTGCTCCAAGGCAGGCAGCCTTGGGTCTGGAATTGGTGCAATAAAACTCCTTCTGGCACTATAGATGTTGGTTT
The DNA here is from genome assembly GCA_013400955.1 of Drymodes brunneopygia. NCBI lineage: Eukaryota > Metazoa > Chordata > Aves > Passeriformes > Petroicidae > Drymodes > Drymodes brunneopygia. The sequence continues at coordinate 113,453 of VZTZ01033107.1, forward strand.
GTTTTTAAACAGAGAGCAAGAAGTCTCTACAGGTGAGAGAACTGTGGAACAATAGTGTTCTAAATATTTTACCTTCCAGAGAGACCAGTGTATGGAGAGTGAAAGATTGCTGTGGCTAATGGTGCATTCAGAGTTACAGGACTGCTTATATTTATAGTTTCGCAAGGTAATAGATCTGAGAAATAATTTAGCACCTAGGTACTTTACCTGCAGGGCTGTGCATTGACCTTATCACAGGGCAGAAATTATAAACTAGGAATTTGAAAATAGTTACCTTTTCGAGTAATCTCTAAATAGTTCTTTTCCTGTGTAAGAAAAAGTAGTTCAAATATAAGTTTGTTAAAAATTCTTGCTAATATTTTGAAAAGAATGCTCCAGTCACATTTTTAATATGTGATAGTAAAGCCTAATTTTTTTCTGTGTATTACAGAGAATAGTGTGGGGTGCTATATATGATCTACTTTTCTCCTAATTTGAAACTGGCACATACCCTTACATCACAATATCATTATAAATATAATTATAGTAATGAAGTACTTGTAGCATATTGTTTGTTCCCAATTTGTAGGGCTGATTTGCTCTAGTGTTTTAACTACATAAACTTTACTGTCTGGTATTCCATATTATATTCCCCTTTTGACAGTAAAGATGGTATGGTAAACTGCTGTTAGACAGCTATGAAACAAGGGAATGTTTGTGGCATATTCCATGTTGAAACCCTGTGTAACAAATCTCCTTGTTCTTTCATGTGTTTCTCATGAGACCAGACTGTTTCTGAAAAAGGATGTAAAGCCCACAAATTTTGCATTTTTGCTTAAGTGACATTTTGCTGTCAACACCTTATTGTAACAACCCTGAAGTTCCTAAAGCATAAGTTTCTGGAGCTGTGCCTATGTTCCTACCTCTGCAGTCTGTAAAACTACCTTTTTGGATGATTTTCCTTTCTTTTCTCTCCTTTGCCCTTCATTTTTTCTTCTTTATAATATCAAATGACATATGTTAATTACAATTTCTATTCCACTTCTGTTAGCCTACCATCCCCGTTTTAAAGTGTTGGGGTTTTTTATATTTGTCTATCTTACCTTTTATTAACTCTTGGCTATCGATGATAGAGTTTGCCAAACTGCTCAGGGTACCAGGTTTTGTGGTGAGGTCTATGATGAATTTTTAATTGAAAATATTGCAGAGTTACAGCTTCACAAAGCAGCTGGATCTTACTGATCACACTGATCACCACATGGTGGGAACCAATGGTTGCGTTAATACTGTAGGCTAACAAAATGTTATCATTTTGTAATGATAAAATTCATTCATAATCAGGACATGTCAGTCATTTAAGCGAGAATGAATGTGAGTTGTTCTTCCTTGCCAGTGGTCAGAGTAGTTGGGTCATGACACCAGCTAACTCTGTTGATGATTTTCTTGAGACTTGATCATGTGTTATATTCAGGCCATTCTTTCTTCCACAAACACTTAACTTGTATTTTTTTTTTCCATTATAAAGCTTTCACTTCCACTCAGAAGAAGTTGCTTTTCCGCTCTCTTTCTTTAGTTTCTCTCTTTTTTATTCTTTTATGGAAGAATACTCCAAGTCAACTTGTGCAGTGTTAATTGTACCACATCCCTGATGGTTTCTTTCCTTCTTGTTGCTCCATTCCTTTTTCCCCATTTTTGAAAGAAGTCACTTGGACTTCCGTGTCTAACTAGACATAACTCATGAATGCTGCTCATCACCTTGGTTATTTCGAACCTGGTGAGTTACATAAGGAATGTTAGTGCTGAAAGCCTTGGGCTTTAAAGTTATTTTCTGGGATGCTGGTTAAGAGTTGGTTGCCTTTTGATTTTTTTACAGCTTGAAATATGGCAAGTCTCAACTCAGTTATGATAAGGGTGATAACTTGAGAAATTAGTGTGGATCACGTTGTTTCTGATGTTCTGCTTAAACATACTCTGTTCCTATGGTAATCAGGGAATCCATCTTGATATAGAATTCTAGATCACACCTTTGGCCTGTCTGAGCACGTGTACAGTACATATACTGTACACATACAGTACATATACTCCTTAATAACTGTGAGAATCTGAGCTTGAATATGTATGTTTTTGCAGTACTGTGGCATCCTGTCATCTGTCCCTTTACGTGTATATTGGGTATGATCGTATATGGCTGGCTGAGGAAAATCATTACCTTTATTCCTGCGCAGCTCTAAATTATATTTTAACCAGTTTAACTAGGGATTAATAACTAAGTTGACTAATACATTTTTTTATTATGTATATAGGAAACTAGGCGTATGTAGCAAGTGTTTTGGTAAATAGGAAATGAGTCATTGTCTAGGGACCCTAGAGTTTTAAATTAATGAAAATGTTTTAAAGGCTACTAATATTAAAATAATTTTAATCAAATGCTATTTTGTGGAAGCAGATTTAATAACTTACCCCTTTACATGTATATTAGTTCATCTGCTAAGCTTTAATGTTGTCAGAATTTATTAAGAAAAGTTGTCTTGAGATACAGCAGTTGTTTTATGGAAAGGATGTTCCAACCATGCAAATTATTTCTTTAACAGGCTATTCCCTTCCATTCTTTGAGCCATAGCCCACCTTCTGTATATTTCTTCCAAAAATTTATAAGGTAAATGTAAATGTACTATCTTGAATATGCTCCTACCTCCCAGTTTTCCTTCTGGCTACAGATTTCTCTACTGACTCTAAACATGGCATCTTTATATTTTGGATTTTTCACATCTTGTTTGGAAGGGAAAGAAAAGATGTTCGTGGAAGACACGGAGGAAACCTACTCCCTTCAGGCCTTCCTGTGCCGAACTTCAGTTTGATTTTTTTTTTTCTTTTTCAGAGGACATCAGATTTGTAGAGGCTTTTAAAGAATTCTGCTATCTATAACACAAGGTACCCGAATGTATTTAGATATCTAACACTTATTTTCTCCTGTAACAGATCTTATAGCTACACCCTGCTTCTGACAGTGTCCTGAGGTTCAAGGGTATCTGAGAAATTTGGCATTGTTTAGGCCATGTCTGTAGCATGGAGATAGAAATAAAGTGATAGACTTTCTTGGGGTGTCAGAAAACTAATGAGGAAACTTGCAATTATGGCAATGCCAAGAGAAACTGGTATGGAGAAAAATGTGGTTTATCTCTGAACCCACTAACGTGGTATCCTGCAAGTGGTAGATGTGAACGCATAGTAACACATCTCTGTGTACACAGATCTTTGTACTGGATAACACTTTGCTGTTGACAGAGATGCTGCTTCCTCTGCAGCACACACAGGGCTGCAGAGCCACAAATCTCAGCTTGAACTGAAACCTCTCTGTTGCTCTGTGTGCATGTGTGTGTTATGTTAATATTTCGTGGGAAGTAAAGTAGAATTACATGTTCCTTTAAGTAGCATCAAGATCCTGAAAATAGCTTGAAATTGAAAACCACAGTAAATGACTGCTTTTCTCATGTAATATGTATTCAGTGAGTTCTGAATTGCACAGTTGGATAGAAGGTGAAATATTAAAAAAACCTTCTGTGATGATACTTCTACTCTTTCCAACTATTTCTAGGATTTCCATAATTATCTGTTTTGACAAACTCCTTGTCAAGGGAGGAAAAAACATACTTCAGTGAGTTGTAAGAAGCATAGGGTTTCTTCCTCTCACCCCCCTGAATAACTACATTGAAATTAAATTCTATTTAGTTCCCACAATGCATATCCACTCTTCCCATTTGTTTGATCATAAGTATTATTTATTTGAGAGATGGTATGGTCAAAAGTAGGTTCATTCATGTACATTAATTTACACAGAATTTACACTCCTTTAAGGAGAATGGAATGCAGTTTAGAAAAATGCTTTGTTTGACAGTGTTGGGATTGCATGTTACCGTTTTGCCTCAGTCTGCTTTCAAATGCTTCAGTTGAGAAGTTGTAAAATGAGAACACTGACATGGAGATTGTACATTCTTACATAGAGACTAGGGCTTAGCACATGACTAATTTACTCCTGAAGCCACCAAAAGCTGCACAGTATGATTAACAGTTCAAGGGAAAAATATTTAAAAAGCACAGGGATAAACATGTCTCTGAGCAAAATACTTCCCACCACAGTTGTCCAGAATCACAACCAGGATTTGGGCCATATTCAATAACTTAGGTTGCACTAAATAGCATTTTGCATAGTAAATTATGCATGATTCTGGAGAGGATTATTATTCTGTGCGAAAGGGCAGTAAAACTTGACAATATGAGGAACTGAGCTACAAAGACCTTAAACAGAAGGGAGTAGTCATTGAAGTCAACAAAAAAATAATTTGAGCATTTGCAGAAGCCATAATCTTTCAGATTTTTTCCTATTGTTCATTTTAACTTTCTCTTGAAGTTTGAAATAGAGCTGCTTGTCAGCCTCCACAGAGGAGTACTGGGGCACCAATTTGTCCCATTGCTTCCGGATTGCCCATGCTGCAGATTCCAAGGCTGCAGAGGAAAGAGCTGCTGCTGCTCTTCTGCTCCTCTCCATGTGGGAGGGAGCACTGGCTCTGTGTCCTGATTCACTGACAGCACAGCTGAGCGGGGGTGGAGGGCAAAGCAAAGTGTACCAGGAAAAGGGCTGGTACAGATTACATCATATGGAGACCAAGGGGAAAGCAAGGACCAAACTGCAACTGAGTCACAGCTACAGTTCCTTGTTTGCTCTGTGGGGAGCAGAGTTATGTGTTACCCTTTATTCAGGGCAGAGTGCAGTGGTGCCAGACTAGTTTGTGGTTTTTGCTGCTTCTACAGAGTTTCATCTGTAATCTTGAATATATGTGTAGTTCTGGACAAATAGCTTTGCAGAATAGTAAAAATAATTCAGGCACAAACCCCTACTGTCTCCATGTGTTGGTGATATGCTTTACAATCCAGTGTCTCTTCCTTTTGCCTCTTGATATGTGTTCTTGCCAAACATGTGTTACACTGTGGTGCCCTCAAAACTATGTCAGCTCATACCAGAGATTCTGTAGTTCCTAACTAGTACTGTTGTACTTGAGTAATAGTTAGCACTGCTTGTCTGCAGATTTAATTTTAACAGAAATTACTGTGAGTTATAATTAATACTTAACTGATTTAGCTTGGTAGTAAATGTGGTATTAGTACTTCACGTAAAACTAAATATTGCAACTGATCAGAGATTTGCTCAGAAACTGAACCTGCCTAGAGCAAATTTTACATTGATTTGATTAATGTTGTTTGTTGATTGACCAAGGATATTTAGTTTATGTTCTTTACAAAATTAGCAGTCAGCAGTCAGTGTTTGATTTAAATAAGTGTTTTAGCTAATCCAAATAAACTTTCTATTTCAAACTGCTCCTCTGTTTTTGCCATGCAGTTACAGCTTTTCATTTACCATATTATTTCTCATTCCCAAGTGGATATTGCTGGGCTCATGTTCAGTTGCTGAGTTATCAAGACCTGCCCTGGATCAGAACGTTCAGTTCTTCCCAAAGATGAGGTCCTCTCTCTCTGCCTCCTACTCTTGAAACATGATGTAATAGCCAATTATTTCATCTTGCCTATTTAACTTGTCAAACTGGAAAATGGAGTTTAGTTAACTTGTTTGGTGATATTCTAAAAAATGGTGATTCAGCTTAACTTCTAGCATTTTGCCAGAGTTTCAGTTAATTTGATACTGAAGAAAAATTCTGACGTTAAATTGTCTAACAACAATCAACTTTTTTAATACACTGCCAAAACAATTTTTTCATTCCATTTGTTATTGTTTAAATTTTTGTTAACTTTCAGGTATGAATTTTTAACAGGCAGAGTTCTGAGTTCAAGTTCATTCATGATTAAACATGAAATACTCAAGCTAGACACCAAATACAAGTGTTCTATGAATATGCACTGTCTACTGTTCAAAGATCACTAATCTCTCCAGCTGTTTCTCAGTTCTGGCATCAAATAGTAACTAGCTAAAATTATTCAAATAAAGAGAAATCATGAGTATTTCAACATATGTAATTAAAGATGACTTGGAAAGTTGAAATAGTTTCTAAGACAACACAAAGAAGCTATTGATTTCTAATTTAATCAAAATTGAAACTCATCTGAAAAGAAATGTGACATTTTTCTCAGAATTAATAATAAATAAAACCCATGTAATTAAAGGGTTAGGTCTAGTGTCTTTAGAAAACCTTCTGGAAAGTGCTAGTCTGTTAAAATAACCTTTAATCCGTGCTCCTTAGACATTGTACGTTGGTACTGTGTATCTGCATGTACCTGCATCTGCAGAGCTCCGTTCATAGCTTTGCACACAGGAGTTTGAGGATGCTCTGTGGGAGGCAGGTGCTGGTATAACCATGGCTGGCCTGAGGGCCAAGGGGGATACAGTGAGGGAGAAAAGGTAGGGGTGCAGTGGCTTCTCAGGGTGTGAGGTTCAGCAGCTGCTGCAGGATGGAAAAGGTTCAGTACCATCCTTTTCCTGGTGGGAAGACTAGCAAGAAGTGTTCAGCAAAGACTGGTCACTGCTGAGCCAGACCCCACTTGAAGGAATGAGTGTGTCTAGAGAACCCTCTTTGTATTCATGACATCTTCCTTCCAGGAGGAACTAATTTTATTCATTCTGTAAGGCTGCTAGTTTATTCAGGAGGGGAAAGACGTGACAGTATGCGAGTCTTTAAGAGCAAAAGAACACTGCATTTCAAGTATTGACCCTACAAAGCAGGTCTTCCAGTACAGTCAGGCAGGCATCTAAAATCCTTTGTCTAGATTTTTCTCTTTGTATGGAGTGGAGGTGAATACAGTTTCCACACCACAGAGGATACTTTGTGATACAGCTCAGCTGCCAGAGTTACGTGAGAGCTTTGAGAAATACATAGTTTGCAACAGCAGTGAAAATTTCATTCGGGTGGCAGGAAATACAGCCCGATGCCTTTTGCAGAAACACCCTTGGAAGACAGCAACATATCTTGAGCTGTGTTGCTCCTGTGAGCAGGCCATCTTTCATTCTTTGATCATGCAGCTGTTACCAATACTAAGATGTCAGATGATGCAGAAGTCAGCAGTTTCTGGATGGAAAACAGCTGTCTCAAACTCCACAAAGGGCTACTTTGGTATTTCCTTAATAATATGTTCTTTAAGGAAACCTTAGACATCCCTTTCTTAAACTCTGCTTTCCTAAGGAGGGAAGACATGTACCTCCAAACGTTAGAAGTGTTAAAAAACCTTATACAACTTAAAATAATCACCAAAGCTGGACAACCTGCAGTGAGTAAAATGTCTTGTTTTACTTTCCACCCAAAAATAAACTGCAAAACATGTAGTTGGACCTAGCTCTTGGCTTATCAAGTGTATCCTATTCCGTTTGCTGGGAATGGATACATTTCAAAGTGAACATCTGCATGTAGGGATTTCAACTGCTTTAAAATGTGGCTGGATATCTTAAGGCGTTTTTTGGTTTTTAGTTTTGCAGCATAATCCCAGTTGTTAGAGTTCTCTTTTAATAAAAATGTTGAAGGAAATTTCTGATACTCTTGAAATGTCATGTTCTTCCTGAGAATTTCTGGTTCAAAGAGCTAATATAATTTATTTGTACAAAAAGAGAGTGTTGGAAGAACAAGCTAATCCTTAAAAAACTGCAGCTGTCTGGTAGATACTATGTTTTCTGCGTTGGATAGGAAGTTTTTGTGTTTCCCTTATTGGTCAAAGCACATTACACAATCATGTACTTATATTTTAGCGGAAAACTTATTGGGGGGCAGTTTATAGTGAAGATAGCCATCTTATGTACTGTGATTCATCTTGAAGGAGAAGAGAATGTAAGTGTTCTGAACCTGACAGTGTAACTTAAACAAACAAAAAAACCCACAAACAAACAAACTTTTTATAGCAAATCAGTTACTTTTTATAGCAAATCAGACAGTAAAGGATTGGTTAGCACAGTGGAGTCTCAAAGTGAGAATGTAATTAGCCCAGTTTTTCTAACATGCCAGTTGACCCAATATCTCCAATTCATATTTTCTTTGAGTGCAGGAACCCAGTGATTTCAGTGTATGTGTTAGTGACATGAAGTTGATGCCAAAAATGAATGTGTACATTTTGTAGTTGAAAAATTTTTGTCATGGTAGATTGTATAGAAAATTCTGAGTAGGTCACTTCAGTTTGGGGTGGTTTTTTTGCATTTGCTAATAAGAATAATTTCTCATGTTTTTGTTTTTTTTTTAAGATCCACTTTTTCATTTTACTATATCACAATTATACTTTGTCCACAGAAAGCTGATTAAAAGAACCTTATTTGAGTCTGAAAACCAGAGAACAATTATATATGAGCATTTAAAATGGACTTGGAGTATTTGGCATTTAGTTACAGCTGCTCTTACCTGACAAAAACGACTTTATGTTGAAGTAATCACATGAAGAGATTTTATATTAATAATAGCTGTTCACAGTAAGTAAGTTATATTTGTATTTTAATAAATCACTTCCCATTGTTTTAACAGAGACAATGATGGAGTCTTCAGTTATCACAAAGGTGTTTGCTTTACTTGTTTCTTAGTTGTGGTTTAATACAAGCACCATAGGAGTAATCTCATTGAAATCAATAAGGTTTTGGTGGATTTACGTAGACGTGTGGTAAACAAGGATAGAATTGAGAGATGCCACGAAGAGGTTTTGCTATACTGACTGTTGAAAATTGATTTGTTATGTTTGGCAGTATTTCTATTTGAGCATGTGAGAATTTTCACCCCTCTTCAGTTTGCAAAGTTGCTTGTGTATTACTTGTGTATTTCCATTCAATATTTGTATGCCTCTGCTCTGTGTATCTGTGAATTTAAGAACAGAAGCAACTAAGAACTAAGGAAAGGGGTTACTTTCGATGATACCTCTAAATTAAGGTGTGTGGGGTTTGTATGGCCAGGTTTTGGTAGTGGGGCAGCTATGGGGTGGCTTCTGTGAGAAGCTGCCAGAAGTTTCCTCCATGTTTGGCAGAGACAGTCCCAACCAGCTCCAGGATGGATGTGCCTCTGGTCAAGGCTGAGCCCATCAGAAATGGTGGTAATGCCTCTCTGATGACATATTTGAGAATACTTTAAAAAGTTTTTCAGAGTTGTAATTGTGCTCAGTGAAGAGCAGGGTGACAATATGTGAGAGGACCAGCCCTGCAGACACCCAGGTCAGTGGAGAAGGAGGGACAGGAGGTGCTCCAGGCACCAGAGCAGAGGTTCCCTTGGAGCCCATGGTGAGACCATGGTGAGGCAGCTGCACCTGTGAGCCCATGGACATCCACAGGGATACAGAGATCCACCTGTAGCCCCTGGAAGAGAACCACACTGGAGCAGGTGGATGCCTGACAGGAGGCTGTGCAGGCACTGGCAGGGACCTGTCCACCCATGGAGAGCTGAGCCCATGCTGGAGCAGGTTTCCTGGTAGGACTTGTGACCCTGTGAGGGACCCACACAGCAGCAGGCTGTGCCTGAAGGACTGCTCCCCATGGAAGAGTGACTCACACTGGAGCAGTCTATGGAGGACTGTTACTCATGAGGTGGACTCATGTTGGAGAAGTTCATGGACAACTGTCTCCCATGTGCAGGCTCCCATGATGGTATAGGGGAAGGACTCCTCTCCCTGAGCAACGGCAGGAATGTGTGATGAAGTGACCATAACTCACATTCCCTGTCTCCCTCACTTGCTAGGGGGATGAGACAGAGCTGGGAAGGAGGAAGGGGTAGGGGGAAGGTGATTTTAAGATCTTTTTTTACTTCTCATCATCCTGCTATAGGATCGAGTCTGTTTTGCCTGTGATGGTATTTGGTGCGTGATCTCTCACTTAGTTCACAAGTCCTTAACTTGTGAACCTTTCATTATATTTTCTCTCCTATGTCCAGCTGTGAAGTGGAGTGACAAGCTCTGGTGGGCGTCCAGCCATGGTCAACTCACTATATAAGGTTTTCCTTAAATATGTCTTTTAAAGCATTCTTACATGTTCATAGTTGCTATTTCAACTCTTGGCAGTATTGCATGAATTTAACCCCCAAATTCCTAAACTAATGTCAGGGTCTTTTGTTCACAGAGGAGTGCACTGATACAGTTTTTCCTTAACTCTTCCATCTCCTTGTAATCTGGAGAAAATAATTCAGCCTTTTCCTTAATTCTGGAGGCCATCTCTATCCACATGGATAACTGGAAGGTGATCAGGAATAGTCATCATGGATTCACTGCAGATAAATCATGCTTGACCAACCTGATTGCTTTTATGATGAAACAACTACCTGGATGGAGGAGGGGGGAGAACAGTGGAACCTTGACTTCAGCAAGGCTTTTGACACTGTCTCTCACAACATCCTCGCAGGAAAACTCAGGAGGTGTGGACTGGATGAGTGGACAGTGAGGTGGATTGAGAACTGGCTGAATGGCAGAACACAGGCATTGTTTGAGGGTTGTAATCAGTGGCACAGTTGGAGGCCATCACTCCTGGTGTCCCCCAAGGCTCAGTACTGGGCCCAAGATTGTTTAACTCACTCACCAGTGACTTGGATGAAGGGACAGTGCCTCCTCAGCAAGTTGGCTGAGGACACAGAGCTGGGAGCAGTGGCTGATACCCCAGAGTGCTGTGCAGCCCTTCAGAAGGACCTCGGCAGGTTGGAGGGATGGGCAGAGAGGAACCATCTGAAATTCAGCAAAGGCAAATGCAGGGTCCTGCACCTGGGGAGGAACAACCTCAGGCACCAGCACTGGCTGGGGCTGACCTGCTGGGGAGCAGCTTTGCAGAGAAGGACCTGGGGGTCCTGGTGGACAACAAGCTGTCCATGAGCCAGCAGAGTGTCCTGGTGGCCAAGAAGGCCAGTGGGATCCTGGGGGCATTAGGAAGAGCACTGCCAGCAGGTAGAGGGAAGTGATATCCTGGTGAGGCCTCACCTGGAGTGCTGTGTCCAGGTCTGGGCTCCTCAGGACAGGAGAGACATGGGGCTCCTGGAGCAGATGGAGCAGAGGGCAATGAAGTTAATTAGGGGACTGGAGCATCTCCTCTATAAGGAAAAGCTGAGGCAACTGAGGAAAAGCCGAGATGACTGGGAGGGGACCTGATTAATGTCTATCAGTATCTGATGGGAGCGTTGTCAAGAGGATGTAGCCAGGATCTGGGGACACACAGGGAGTTTCACCTGAACATGTGTAAGAACTTCTTTACTGTGGGGTTGACCGAGCACTGTAGCAGATTGACCAGAGAGGTTGAGGAGTCTCCCTCACTGGAAATAATCAAGCACCATCTGGATACAATCCTGTGCCATGTGGTCTGGGATGACCCTGCTGGACCATGGAGGTTGAATGATGCTGGACGAGATGACCTACTGCATTATCTTCTGATCTAACCAATCTGTGATTTTGTGATTTTTATTATTTTCTAATCTTGCACTAGCAAGACCCCAAATGTTGCACATCTGTTTCTCCCAACACTGCCCTGAGGCACAGGTACCTAACACCACAGGCATAGTGAATTGCAGGAAGATATACAAATGATAAATAGCCATAAGTATCAACTCCTACATAGGAACTAATGCAAAAAGTAGCCTTATTTTTAATGTATTTTCACACTTGCTGATGACTGTATTTAATTTCTTAATTTCTTCTTTTTGCTCCAATAGAATAGCGAAGTGGACACCACAATGCAGTTTTTCTTCACCAAGATGATCCAAACATTAAGGTCCTTCTAAAATAGGGTTGAATTTGCAGGTGTGGAAAACCAACTAATTTTGCCACATTTAATTTTACTTAAATACCTGAAAATGTGGGTTATAAAATGAAGAAAAGCAATGACTGTTTAAAATGTTTTATTGCAATACTGTGTATTGCATTTGCTTCTGACTTACCTAATTATCTTTCTACTGTGTTCTTAGGAGATTCTTAGGAATGAAAATCGTAGAGAAGAAATGAAACAGAAAGTTAAGGATGTATCTGAGAAGGATAAGCTGCTTCAGGCCAAGGAGTATGAGGAAGGACTTGTTGCTGAACCAAGTCATACTCAGGTGAAAGGCCACGCATCTGCCCCTTACTACGGAAAGAAGGAGCCCTCACAGGATCCCACGAGCACTGCAAATACCTTCCAGCCAGGAGCCTGGATGCCACCAGGCAGCGGTAGTAGTCAAAATAAATAAGCAATTTAATGGACAGAAACTGTTAATGGATAAATATTTTAACATACAACATACAGAGCTGATATATACAAGAGTGCAATAAAGTAGTATTAAAACAGTTTCAGTTACTTTTGCAGAACTATTCAAATGGGCTTAATCATGACAAAGTAAAGTATTTGGGTTTAGTGAAAAACAGGGTGTGTTACTAAGTTTGGTTTTGACAGTTGCTGTTCATCAGTTACTCTTGAATTCATACATTGAAGAGTATGAATTCATTTTCTTAAAAGTCTAAATTGGTTTTTTCCTTGAAGATTAATTTAGTTTTAAAACTGTTCTTGATGTAAAAATTTTAGTCAGTATGCTTACATTTTCCCAAACCTTGGCCAAGATATCTCTTCAGAATAAACCCCTTGGCAGTGCCAGTGTGCTTTCTGCTGGCAAGCAGACGGAAAAGTTTATTTCATTAACAGGAGTCACCATGACACTACACTGATTACACACTGCACTCATCATAGAGACATTCTTGTAACTTAAAACAGTCAACATATTTGAATGTTTGATTTGCAGACAACAATTTGCACAGGGTAAAATCAGATAAACTACATATAACTGCTATAATAGAAGCTAGAAGTACTTGATAAAGCTGCTGGAAAATAACACTAGGTCTGAGACAAGGGACTGTCATGAATATTTAAAAAAAAATTAAGTTTTTATTCCTGGTGTATCCACAGACTTCCCTAGATGATTAGATCATTTTGGCCATAGTTCAGATACATAGAATGTGCAGATTATTTGCTTAAAGATGATGTTTGAGACATTCAAATAAAAACAGACACCACACAATTTTTTTTCAAAAAGTATCAAATTTATTTACGGAGTGTATCCCTCATTAATTCTCCACCCTGTGTTTCAAGCTATGTAGGTATCAAAGGTCTAACACATACATATTTGACAACACTTCATACAAAACATGGAGATTTAATCTCACATATTTATAAAATGCCCAAATGTCATATTTTAATAATGCTTGCTTTCACCAACAAAATTGAAAGGGGTCCAACTTCACATTTACTTAAAGTAATTTCAGTTAGATTCCCCACTTCTGATCCCCCTTGGTGTCAGCCAGCTCTATAGGTCTCTTCATTTGAACAATGATACTATTTTAAGGTTTATTATCTGATCAAAGAGTAGCTGCTAGAATGCACAACTCTGTGCTGCTGTTTAGGAATGCGAAACATAAAATCATAATGACTGCTACAAGCTCTTCTGAACTAGACTACACAGAGGCCACCACAAACGATTTTTAAAAATTAGCCTTTGAAAAATTAATCAGTTCTGTTAAGAAGAGATGAAATGAAAATAAGGTTCAATGCATTTACAACACAAACTTGACTTCTTTGACTATGTCAGCATCTTGCAACCTGTAAGGCAGCAGAGTTTCAAGGGCCATGAGAACAAAAATCCCACCTTATACTCAGATTTATCAAAGTAGGTAGATCAAAGGTAGCCAGGTTAGCAAGCAGAACTACTGTCACCAGCTTGTGCATCATCCTTGTACAGCCATCTGCTATAGGTCTCTGGGACTCAGAACACTGGGCCACCTGGGTCTTTGGTCTCATCCCATTTATGGCTATTCTTTGACGCATAAAGAGTTTATGAAGGCAAAACCAAATTAGTTACAGGTGGAGCATTCAGGTGAGTGTTGGGGAAGACCAAACAACATAGCACGGTATTTTATAGAACATGAGTGCCTTAAGAGAAATGAAGCCAATAAGAACAAGCAATCAGTTTCCTGGAACTTGGGCTGAAGTTAAAGGCTGTTGATGGCTGGTAGTTCAGGAAACAAGAAAAGCTAAGGTATGTTATTTCTGCAGACAAGACCACCATCAAAGACACTGCAGCAGCCCCTGTGGGCACACACAGCCATATGCAGTGACCCTAAAGGAAATCAGTCATGTCTGCTATCTAATGCTACAGCTAGCTTGTCTCTACAGCTGTGCTCAAAGGTATGCAAAACTTGCTTTTCTGTAATCCAGTTTATTATTCACATTTTCCCCTAAATTTGACAACTTTAAGACACTTGTTAGGTTATAGCATAGCTAAGGGAAAAAAATAATCTATCTCCAGAGCCACCCAAGAGGTTAATTTTTTAATTTAACATGCAAATTTAGAAAAGCAACCTGCACTAAAATACAAGTAATAAATTTAATTACTCTAACAAGTGTCACTTGGGCAAATTTTAACACAGATCAGCAGGAAAAAAAATACACTGGAAGTATTAAATTTCATATTTCAAGAAATAACAGGATCAAGTATCAAAGGACAGTTACAACACAAAACATACAAGTATATAATTTTAGAAGTGGATTCTTTGCACAAGGAAGGCCATTTTTGCCCATTTAATCCTTCTTTGTTCGTTTGGCTTTTGCAATGTTCTCCTGGCGTTTCTGTTTCTTCTTTTGCTCTCGTTCCCGGGCCTCAATCATTTTTGCAAGCTTCCACGACAGCGCCGCACTGATTACAAACAGTGGCGTGAGTGCCAAGATCACGGTGGTGAGAAAGCCATAGGGGTCCTTGGCAGCCCACTCCACGATGTACTCGGCCCAAGCCTTAATATCAAACATCTTTTCTGGTTTCCTGTTGGGAAAACCCTGTGGAATATTTAGAAAAAAAAATTCTGAGTACTCAAAAATAAAAGCAGGCATACACAAGAACAAAACACATGGGGAAGAACTTCTTTACATTGAGGGTGGCTGAGCACTGGAACAGGCTGCCCAGGGAAGTCATGGAGTCTCCCTCTGGAGACATGCAAAAGCCCTAACTGCGGGTCACCTGCTCTAGGTGATCCTGCCAGGGCTGTGGGATTGGACGGCATGATCCCCACAGGTCCCTTGCAACCCTAACAATTCTGTGATACCAAGTACCATTTTAATGTAAGTTGTCATTGTTCACTATCAAAGGGCAAGACTATTTTTGCTAGAAGTTAAAAGTAGTACATAGTATGTGAAAGTGTAAAAGCACTGACCCTACGTTAAAGTTCAGTGCTTATAGAATAATTAGGCATTTAATCCAACAGAGCTGCGAATGCTGCCAGTAATATATTGCTAAATGGAAAGAGTGCAGTTTGTGGTTCTCTGGAAGCGAAGGAAAGCCAGCCCGGTTGGTTTATCTCTCTGTAGGTTGCACTAGTGAGGGGAGGGAGCCCCGGCAGTGCCTTGGGTACTGAACTGGCGGTGGTCGGGCAGCCAAAACCAGCGCAGCGGTGCCGGCCCCGGCGCGCCTCCCTGGCGAATGGCTCGTCCGCCTCCCTCCGCGCCTCCCGCCCNCCGAGCGGAAACAGGAAGGAGGGCTCTGCCCCGCCCAGCCCGGCCGGGCGGCAGCGGTGAGCAGAGCCCGCCCGCCGCCGGCTCTGCCCGGGCCCCGCCCGGAGCCACCGCGGGGCGGGAGCTGCTGCTCGCAGGGAGCCACACGGCGACCAACGGGGGCGTTCCTCAGGCCATTAAGAAAAAAGCTGTAAGCCGGGAAGAAGGAGTTCCCGAGGTACCCGGATGGGTAGTTCGCGTTGTGGAAAGCCTGTGGAAGCTGGAATGCCGCTCTCTCTGGAGCTGGGAGCCCCGCGGTGTCTCCGTGCGCGCGCCCATTTTGGGGCCGCTCCGTGCGAGGAGCGATCGGGAGCTGACCGCGGGTACCTCGCCAGTACCTTGCCACTACCTCGCCAAGATGCTGCCTGTATGTCGTGGTGCTTTTGGGACTGCTGACCTGCTCGGATGAGCGCACCGTGGCTCTTCTCGGGGCTACGCGGCCGTGCAGGAGCCGCTGGCTATTGCATTGCTCCCCACTGGACTGACCTCAGCAAAAATACTCAGCTGGTCTCGGTTTATTCTGAGCCTTTAATACGTTCATACTGAAAAATCTATCAAAATAAAAAATTTCATGTTTTGCCTTTGTATGTTGCACCAAGCCTTCCCTTCCCCCTTTGCACAGACATGCAGATGTGAATGACAACTTTGTTATGTTTCCAATGCAAGGCAAAGTGTGGATTAGGATATTAGGTTAATACATGAGAGGATCTTGCAATCACTCAAATTGTATTGATCAATTCAGGACCAGTTCTCTGTACTATACCAACAAATGCCACCATGGCATTCTGCTTTCATATATCTTTTATTTATGCGAATATTTATATTATTTAAGGGCAGAAAACAGGCAAATGAAAATAAATTTTTTAAGAGTTATTGTTAGGGCACCTGACTAATAATCTAGATTGTTTTAGTTTCAGTATGTCAAATGCAATTTTTTGCTATGTGGAAAATTGCCTTATTTGTGCGTTTTTATTAAAAGCCTGTCTGTTATGTTCAGCTACTTGGAGTATCTTTTGAGGATAGGAGAGGATAGGATATAGGATAGGAGATGGATAGGATATAGGACAGGAGATGACAGGACAGGACGGGATGGGACAGGACAGGATAGGACGGGACAGGACGGGACGGGACGGGACGGGACGGGACGGGACGGGACG
>VZTZ01033107.1:130141-198650 GCA_013400955.1 Drymodes brunneopygia
ATAGGATAGGATAGGATAGGATAGGATAGGATAGGATAGGATAGGATAGGATAGGATAGGATAGGATAGGATAGGATAGGATAGGATAGGATAGGATAGTTCTTTTGAAAGATACCTACAGCTATTATCCGGTCCAAGTGCCTGGCCGCTTCAGGGCTGACCAAAAGCTGCAGCATGTCGTTAAGATTTGCACCCTGAGGAGGGGTCACCAGCCAGATGCACCCCTCCGAGCTCTGCCCTTCAGCCAGCTCTTCACCCAGCACACTGTGAACATGTTGGGCAACATGTTCAGAAGGAGGCTGTGAGGGACAGTATCAGAAGACTTAATCCAAACTTAATCTATTAAGAATTCTTAATCCTTCCTAAATCCAGAAAAACTACGTCCACCTCCTTCCTTCACCCACTGGTCAGGTGACCTTGTCATAGAAGGAGATCCGATCAGTTAAACAGGCCTTTCCTTTTGTGAAAGTCTCTTGACTCTGCCTGATGATTGCATTATTCTTTAAGTGCCTTTCAACTGCAGCCAGTGTGATCTTCTCCATAATTTTTTCACATACTGAGTTTAGACCAACAGATCTTCCTGGGTCTTCCCTCATGACCTTTTTGTAAATTGGAATAATGTTGGCTAGCTTCCAGTCCAGGACCACAAAGACTCCAAGATCTTTGGGAGCTATCAGTACATGTATCTCTGTACCTGTGTCACTCAGCCATTTATGTGAGCATTAAAACTCTTAGAGAAGTTACAGGTCCCCACTTGGTCTGTAGTTTCTAAGTCTTAGCAGAATATAACAATATCAATTTATTGTCTCTTAGACACTGTTTCTAAGATATTGTATCTAATGGTATCACTATAAGAAGTTTCTGTGTGCTGTGTAGCTAAGTTAAAAGTAGGTGGGCTATTACGTAAGTATATCCTATTTCTGGTAAAATTGCATATTCGGCTAGAGGGGACACAGTTACTTTTCTGATGCTTGAATGTCAGATTCAGATACATCTTCCAAAATAAGCACTGACTTAGTCAGCAGCTATATACAAGCTTTTTAATATAACCACTGCAAAATTAATTTCCTGTTCCGGTCTTTCACATAATAGAAATTGTCTCATCTGTCTATCTTTCAATGTCTTCTCTGCCTTATTGTTTTAAAGAGGAGAAATACCTTATTCATTGGGGCAGGGAAGAAAAAAGTCAGGGATTTTTAATTCACTTTTCCTAGAAAACAGATGTTACATACTTACTTTTACTGCTGTCCTTCTCCCCCTGACGATTTGTGAAGCTATTCACTGGTTATATTGGCAAAGTAGTAGAAGTCTTGTACATAATAACTTTGCTCCTTTTAAGATCAGTGAGAACACCTGGCTAGGTAGAGAAGATAGGCCCAGACTACCACCTTGACTGAAAGCTGCAATGCATCTTTAATAGGAATAAAGAAGTGTTACAGAAATACTACCAGAAGGGGAGGCTTCATTTGTGGCTTGCACTTTACCAAATTCAGAATAATTCAACCACGAGGCCATGGTAGATCAGGATACTTGTTTTGGTTTTCTGAATTCATCAGCTGTTGTACTTTAGGTAGTCAAAGAGAGAACAAAAATTTCAGAACTAACTACAACTTGCACAAAACATCACAACCCTTAGTATAACCTCAGAGTACTTTAAAAGACCACATTAGGCAGGTGTTTATGTGAACTATAGTTTTATCAGTGAATTGCTACTTTGTAAATCTGCACTTTTTTTTACATCTAATCTAGAATTCCTTTAAATGACCCTGTTCTGTTATTTATAGCCATGTATGTGCCTGTGTGTATTTTAAGACAGTCATTAATTTTCTGTCAGGCAAGGATCCACTGATGAAAGATCACAGTGAGGCAGTGGACAGGGAAATAGAAACAGCACTCCAAAATCTAGAAATAATAAAATAAGATACAATGCTGGGAATGTAATACAGGCATGGAAAATGGGAGAGTTACTTGCATGAAAGCAAAGCCTTTCTCACACCAACAGTGACTGAAGGGTCTGTGAAGTGTTTTGTTGTGTGTGGTGAAGACAAGCTTTTACTAAATGTATTCATTTCACTCAGATGTGTTGACATGTACCAGTAGTCCAGAAACTTTCTGTATAAGGAAGCTGCTAAATATTTCCCTAAGTGTAATCTCTAGCTACCCTTCTCTCATTTGTACAGTCTGAGGATAAACTGGTTCCTTGAAGCTAGTTTTTTTTCTACATACAGCATGAATTCTCCAGTAGTCCTTATGTATACGCATTAATGTCCTGGGCATGGTGTACTCCACTTGCTGAATATCTCTGTTTCTAGAAGAGCTAGGTGGAATTCTTGTGCCATTGCACAATGGTGGGATTTTCAGGAGTTTTGTAAAGTAAAAAGACTATTTATATTTTCTCCAGCCTGTTAAATAGCTAAGCTGTGGAAGCTTGATTGGCAAGTTTTTGACCGTGTATGATACATTCACAGTATGTGCCAGCCAATAAAGATTCTGTTTTTTACAGTTGTACTTAAGCCAACAAAACTCCTTTGCAGCACTGGGGATTAAGGATTCTTTTTCTACTAAAAATCTTTTAGAACTTTGGTGTTTCATGTTGAAGGGGATTTGTAGTCTATCTTTATTCTGTAAATTGTGTGATCAACCCCAAACATTTGTAGTTTGGCTATCATTCCTAACAGTTAGGTCTGAGTATCCAAGACAAAAGTGGTGAAAATCATGATTAATACTGCTGCTGTACTAAAGTCACTTCAAACAACCCTTACAAATTGTTCTACTCCTATGTATATTCAAGGACAGGACATGTTGGGACAGTGCATGACCCAAAAGGTAACATGCTGCATGCTTTTGTATCTTAAGAAGGTAACAGAACATGGAAGTACATTTGCCTAATATTTGACTAAAGAATGATCAAATGCTTCTGTGCTCTAGGTGGTCTCATTTATGTAATAGAATTGGTTTTACTACTCTTGTAATGAATAATATAACTGAAGAACTAAAGTATATCATGCCTTACTCTAGCCTTCATTTGTTCTTATTGTAGGTCTTACTGCAGTTCAAAAAGGAAAAAGAATAATCCAGGATAGAAAAAGAAGCTATTCAAATGGTAGGGATCTTTTCATCTCCTGGATCATTACTGCATTCTGTTATGGTCACGACTGATGCAGGTATTAACTGACTTCTAGAACTGTGGATTATATTAAAGGAAAGGAGAGGAAAAAAATCATTATCAATACAGCTTTGTAAATCCTTGGATCTTTTCCCAGAGGTAGTTTAGTGTAACAGGTTAGATAAGAAATGGGAATCACAGGATAATGTAGCAGCTGTATCATTAGGCCTGGGCTGATTTGGAAAATTTTAACAATCTCCACAAAAGTCTCATCTCCATTTCAACAAAGATGAAGAGCACTGGAGAAATATTGGTACCTCTGAACAGTAATTCAGGCCCTCTGCAATGCAAGTCATTCTCTGAAGCTGCCTGCTTGTTCTCACAGACCATGGAGGGCCCTAAGGACTGAGGATTAAATACCTCAGTGAAATGCCAAATTGAAGTGCAAGGAACACAAACCAAACAGTATATCTTCCAATGAATCAACTCCATGTATAGTAGGTGCCAATATTTATTCACCTTCTTAAAATACTTTGAGGTCCTAAAATAAAAGAAGCAGTCTTATCACGACTATTAGTTGAACTTTTAGGATTCAGGTTTTCCTTGATTTTGTAGAATCTTGAGTTTAACAAGCAATTTATGTCTATTATAAAGCTATGTACAAGTAAGGGTTTAAAATACAACTTTTTCAAGTTCAGGGAGTAGGGTTTCAGTTCTAAAACTTCTCCTATTTATGTTCTTACCATATTCCGGTTTATAGATGTGGGTATTTCTAGTGTGCAGCTATACATCTCAAAACAGTGTACAGTAATTTTTGTGGCTTCTTCAGCAGACAAGACAAAATTGAGAAGAGTAATTGACATTTAAGTCTCAAATTATATTCTTTTTTAACTTGACGGGCCTACACTCTAAGGTAAGACACCTAGAGCGTACATAAGTCCATTGTGTGTTCTGAGAACAAGAGAACGAGAAGCCACGCTTCTGTCTAACCACTCCATTTCATCATGGGAGAGCCGAGCACGGTTATTGTTTTCATAGTTTCTTTCCAAGAGCAGTAAGAAGTAACAATTCTCTTTCATTGCGTGTTACAGCTGCTTTCTGCAGGTCACACTGTCCCTGACTGAAGTTGAAAAAATGTCCCAGGGTAGTGTCTGTAACAACCTCTTTCCTTTAATCATCATGATCTGCATATTTCATAAGAATAAGTTCCTGATACTTCAGTAATAATAATAATTGGACTGTTTATTGTTTCAGTACTCTGAAGTGTTCATTACATAGTCAGGGTACATCTCACCGCTGTTCTAGTTTCTTTGCCAAATTCAAGTTCAAATAATACATTCTCCTCAACAAAATTCCTTTTCACACCTCCATGGATTTTGATTTCATTTTTACGGGGCACCACATAATCCAGGGTAAAAGTGAAGTTGGAGACTCTCATAATAGGATACACTTTAATGAGTCAGGACTGCTGTAATAGCAAGGCACCCTAATTCTAATTCCTTATTCCTTTTTGGGCAACTAGACCTTACATGCTATGGTACGTTTTTCCTGTGTGTTTTATAGCTGTCATTTTCCATCTGAACATGGCAGAATTTTTTTTTTGTGTATGTGTGTTTATAAAGTTTACACTTTTTATAAAGTATTGTGATCTCTATGCTGCTGAAAGACACTGTATAAATCTTCAGTATTGATAATGAGGGCCCATTTCAGAACTAAATTAATTTAGAAAAGTCGTATATGCATGAGTCACTGAGATCTGAAAGACAGCCAGCATTGTTGGCCGCTTCCTGCTCTATCTTATATGGCAAGAAACGGTTGTCAGTGGAAGTGGGAGTCTGCACCTCATAGGAATTCTTAGCTTTATGGAATGGGATGCTTTAGCAATCTGTAGCACTATGTGTACATCCCTCTTGCCTTCTGCTAGTTAGCAAAGGAGTCTTTAACAAAATGAAAAGAAAATTCTAATATGTTCCCTTAGTTCGTTTTTATGCTAGAATTAAAACACCTACAGCTAAAAGCTTTTCAGCCCATTCTTAGCAAAGAAGAATGATTAAGCATAAAGAAACATCACCACAATTAGAATATCTAAACATTAGCCAATCTTGATGCTGAGGGATTCCTTGCTGTACTCATGCTTTTTATGAGCTCTACCCACAGGACAAGCACAAGGGGATTTATTCTGTCCTCTCCAAAGGATCCCCACTGCACTGAGCAGGAAGCATCAGGGGCAGCAGGTGAGCCAGGGCTGGAGGCAGACAGGACACTGGCAAGGGTGCAGCCCCACAGAACCTGAGTGTGGAGAGCAGAGCAGGTCTAGTGATGGCATCAAGGCTGAGCTTGCTGACCAGACCACCAGGCAAGGATGAGACAGTCCAAGACCAAGCCAGAATATTGAGTGATCAGGTTAGGATCAGAGCCAAGAGGCTGGAAGGTGGAAGACCAAGCACAAGCAGAGACTGAGAGCAAGAGCCTGAGCATAGAAGCAGCTCTACAGCAAATGTGGACAGAGCTTCACTTCCTACACCTTTTTCTCACACCACTCTTTGTAGGCACAACTCTGATGCAAGGTCACACATCTGCATGAAGCCAGGGGTGAGCTTGAGCCTTAGGCAGCTAAATCATAGAATCAGAGAAACACAAGCATCTCCAGTTGGAAGGAAGCTTGCAGGATCATTGAGCCCAACTCCGTGCTCCTCGCAGGACTGCTTAAAACTAAATCTAATGATGACTAAAAGCATCATCCATGTGCTCCTTGAACTCAGGCAGGCTTTCTGCCATGATCCTTCTCCTGGGGAGTCTGTTTGAGTGACTGGCCACCCTCTCAGTGAAGAACCATTTCCTAATGTCCAGTCGGAGCTTTTCTTTAATGTAGCTTGGTTCCAATTCCTTGTGTCCTGTCACTGGGGACCAGAGAGAGGAGATCAGGACTGCCCCCTCCACTGCTCTCCTGGAGGAAGCTGTAGGCTGCCAGGAGGTCACCCTGCACCCTTGTCTTCTCCAAGCCAAAGAACCCAAGCGAACTTAGCTGCTGCTCCTAAGTTTTATCCTCAGGATCTTTCACCGTCATGGCCACTCTCCTCTGGACATATTCTAATGGTTTGATTGAGGTGTGCAAAATTTCAAGCAGTACTTGAGGTGAGGCCACAGCTCCTGGAGAAGAGATGCACTTGGGGCCCTAATAAAGCTTGGTATTCCCACTGCATCTCTATTTAATCTCAGTTGCCTTCCTTTGATATCTAAAAAAAGAAATTAAGATCCACACCTGTAGTTTTTGCTGTGGTAAGGTGAACTGTTCTGCCCATAGCTGATAGAAATTAATAAACTGGTTCCCAGTGTTACTTGCCAAAGCTTTTATGTGAGGGACCACCATCCACCTGGACTTACTTACATTTGTAATTGCACTCTAACAGTTCTATTGAAATTACCTGGTCTAGAAACATGTTTGAGATAACCTGTTTAAGGTGTTTTTAAGATTAACTGCATAATTTGACAGAACTGGGCGAGGAAACAATTACATATGCACAGTGCTGGTAGGCCTTTAGGGGAGGCAAACAATTCAAACTGACTGTGGCTAGATCAGGATGTATGAAATATCTGTACATACTTCATGCTCTAAAAATCCTAGTTTTGAAAATTAAGACTAGAAATTATCTTCTGAGTGGATTAGGCTTATTACAAACTATTGTGTGAAACTGTCTCCTAATACTTTTGATAACTCATCAAATTCAACCTCTAAACTAATTTTTTCTGTTGGGATGTTTCTGCAGAATTTCTTTATTTTGAAGGTTTTTAATACTTAAGTTTCTGATCTAATGTGTTTATGGCTAGTTTATAAGTTTTGTTTGTTTAGTCAGTTGGTTGTTTGTTTGGTTGGTTTGTTTTTATGCCAGCACCATCCTCTAGGTTCACAGAATCACAGAATGGACTAGGTTGTAAGGGACCTCAAGACCATCTAGTCCAACTTGAGCCAGTATCACCTAAAGCAAGATGCTCTAGACCGTATCCAGAAGGGTTTTGAGCATCTCGAAGGGTGGAGACTCCACAAACCCCCTGGGTGATCTGTCCCAGTGTTTGGCTGTCCTTGCAGGAAGAAAGCAGTTCCTTACGTTGGAATGGAATTTCCTGCTTCGTATTTGTTGCTGCTGGTCCTCCCTTTGGGCCCCAGTGGGAAGAGTCTGGCTACATCTTCTCTGCACCCCTTCTATTCCTGCCTAGTCAGGTGTCTGTACAGGCTGATAAGATCCCTCTGAGCATTCTCCTCTCCAGACTGATCTGTGCTGGCACCTGCATCCTTGCTTCACATCACAAATACTCCAGGCTGTTAATGATCTTTGTATGCATTTGCTGGGCTTGCTTTGATCTCCTTGTCTCACTTGGACAGGGGAATGTAGAACTGAACACAACACTCCACGTACCCAATTTTGTCATCAAGACTTTACTTCTTCTGCCAGATTTATTAATAAAGAAAATTGAAAAAACACAGATTATCAAGGTTAATCCATTCAACTAGGAAAATTTTAACTTTATTTTTCATTACTAAATGTTGCCACCTACCATTTCTTTACCTGCAATAAGCCCTATTTTTAAGCTATTTTTTTTGCTTACAGAATTTCTTTTGTTTAAAAATTGTGTTGAGTAATATGTATCTTTCCTAAATTGTGTTTCATATCTTCTTCTCTCATAAAACACTAATTAACTAATTAAAAGCTAAATAACATATTAAAGGGAACAGCGAAAGTATGAATGACTTTAGAAATTTTTTAAGAAGTTTTACTAGATGTCCCAAAATCAAAAATCAGATGGTGCAATCTAAAAAACCCATGTAGAGAGAAAATTAAGGCCACTGTTTCAGAAATAATATATATCAAGAAAGGGAAAACTAAGCATTAATTCTTACTCTAAAGCAGAAGGTAAGAACTGCAGAAAAGTGGTAAGGCAAGGACGCAGATGAACTTACAGTCAGCAGAGTTAAGGATAACTAGAAGGTTTGATTGTATTTTCTTCTAATGAAAGAATTGGTCCAGGAAGTGTTGAAATATTTAGTTGTATTTACTATCTACATCTGATGAAGAGCCTTGTTTATGGCCCAATATATGTGTACACTTACTTATGAAAGGATAGGACAGGTTTACATATCTCAAAAGGGTCCTTTTATGGGGAAAGAATGATTTTACAAAAAGCTGATTCAAAGAAATCTCATAGCCAGAATCAAGCAGCATGTACACGAGGTGGCCACAGGGGTCTTCATCTATCACATATTTGGTGAATGTTCTGTTAAATGGAAACCAATGCTCCTAGTGGCAACAATGCCTGTTGATGGTGGCACCTAAAGAAAATTTTTGTCTCCTATACATAGTTTTTATTTCCAATTAAAAACCACAGTTTTATCACTATTGCTTTTGAAACAGTGAAGAGAATGTTACATTGTGTAATGATCCTCCAGATTAAGATGCAGGACTTTTTTTGCGAGTCTGTTTCACTTTATTTCCCAACAATGATATCTTTCATCTAGCTTGGATGATGAGGTAGGTGTTCCTGCTCTGTGTCACACCTCTCCAAGTTATTGTACACGTTATATAATGTTTGCTGGAGAAAACCCAGGGCTCTGACATTCTTTTTGAATGGAACTGTTTCATAATGTGTTTGAAGACTATGATTCAGCCTAGCCTTTTATGTCATGTGGGTACTGAATTACCTGCTCTCACATTTCAAGACTCCCTCAGCCTGATATGACACAATGTCCTTGATTCTGAGACTTGCCAGTAAACTGTGATTAACAAAGAAACACCTGCATGACTAGGACTATTTTTGCATTGAAAGTTTTGCTTCATTTCTGTCCTTACATTTTATGCTTTTTCCTCCAATTTGCTTCTGAAAGGGAAGCCTTTTCTTTCCTGCTCCCATCAGGCATGCATTATAGGAGGCGATGTGTTTTCTCCAACATTAGCTTTCACTTCATCAAAAATACCAAGGAAATATTCCAAAAACCAGAAGGCACACTTTTCCCCGCTCTAATTTAAAAGCATTTTTCACATTAGTCACAGTCCTTTCCAAGGCAGGGAGAGGCATGGCCCCTAGTTTTCATTCTTAAAATATTTGAACCAATCACATATGTTTATAGTCAGTCCTGAAGTTTAACTTCTCTGTGCTTGTTGTGTTTATTTAATTGCTCAAACATTTCTACAGGAAGTTCTGTTCTCTCTGTTTTGTAACAGAGAACAGAAAGGTATGTGAATTCTGGTGGTTGCCACAAACTGCTTCAAGCAGTGTAAAGATCAGCTCTCAGACTCCTTGGTCAGATGAAGGATATTCATGACTCCTAGTCCAATTCTGCCTTGCTATATTGGTATTGAATTTCCTATTGACTTGATTGGAAGGAGAGTCAAACTCACAAAAATTACATTTAGGAGCATGATCAAAAATGTTTACTCACAAAATCATTGTTCCCATCAGTCTAGGAGAGGCAGGTATTGAATTGCTGGGCTTTCTTGGAAGCTGCATCTTCATTTTATACCACTGGAGAACCTGCAGAAAAAAAGAAGTTGAAGGCAGAGGAGAGGGCTGTGTGACCTGCTTAGAGATGATTGCTGAATTTCATGTTGGGCGAGTGCTTTACAAAATGCCTGTGCCTCAGGGAGACAATAAATTAAAACAGATGCACATAACCAAGACAGGTAAAACATGTAGGAGGACTTCTTGCACTGCACTTTTCTCAAAAAGTACAAAATAGTTGTGTCCCAATCCCCTGTGTCAGGGATTCAGATTAGATCACTTAATGCTGGCAGTGGCTGAATAGTGAGGTGATAGGATCAGATAATATTTTCTTTCTTTAGCATTCTGGTGATGCCAGAGACATATAAAACAGCTTGGAACTGAGGATTGGGATGCTACAATGGTGGGTTTGGTGATTCCTTCATAGGAAATGACTATATTAATATACCCATAAATCACAGGTTGAAAAAATTGTGTAAGTTAAATATCACCACTTTGCTGCCATGTGGCAGAACTTGGGGCCTTACTTAATACTGGCCCTTTGGAGAGAAAACAGCAATCAAACCTAAGAGATGCTGATAAGCCACACACCATCAATTCTGATTTTTTTCAGAAATCTTCAGTCCTGATTCCAGTCTGGTCACTGGAAAAAACTTTTAGAAGACTATGACTTTCAATCAGCTGTAGGCTGGGCAAAAGTTCATTGAAAAAAAATCTATTGAAAACAAGAAGTCTGTTGAATGCAACATAGTAAATGCAAGTGTAACAAGGTAATGATTTCATGAAATGGTATAAGTTTAATGTTCACTTAAAACTATTTTTTTATTATCTGTCCTTTGGTTTTTTGAAACATTGGCCAGTTCAGTACTGTGGAGAGTAAGTATGGAAAAGCACATGAGGTTCTGACGTTTACCTTCTGCATTAGAGTGCATCACTTCATTCACCGTCTCGGAAACATTTTCTTGTAGGCAGGTTGCACTTTGATCTTGGCTGCAGTTCTCACATGATTGGTTTTCAATACAGAAACTTCTTTGACTGTATTTTAGTGAGGAGTTCTCCCATGACCCCACTTCTTTTCTGGCTGGGGAAGTCTATAGTGAGAATGCTATAAAATGGTATATACTGGTGTGTTATTAAAGCTCTAATTATAGTAGCTTACAAGGTAGGAAATGTCAAACTTATTTCAGAGATATCTCTTCTGTCATTTTTCACTTTTGCACCCTAATAGGGTATTGAATTGCATAATCCCAAAACTTCAGATACTAAGATGTAGCATACCACAGTCAAAACTGAACTGCACTGTTGTCTGTAATGAGCCATGCAAATTCATGAGGATATGCATATATGTTCATGTATAAAAACAGAATAGTGTTCTATCATACTGTATTTGGGGATGTATATTGTATGATCATGCAATACAAAAGAACAGTGAATAGTAATGTCTACCCCTGCTATTAAAGGCACTTGGAGTTATCCTATGTGAGCACCAGAGGGAATGGATTTAATGTCTATGCAGAAAGTGGTAAAATAAGAGGAAATCTAATTCTATAAGCACAATTCTCAGTTAGACCAAAGCTTATTTAAGAGGGATCTAGTCTTATCTACATTTAAACTTCTTTTATCCTCTTGTATTTTGTTTACATTATGTAAATGAGCCAAAATGTGGATATGTCTGTCTTTGTAGTTAGTATTATTGCACTTATATTAAAGGTTTTTATTGTTTTGATTTTGTTTTGAAGGGGAAAACTGTATATAATTATTTATTACTTGTTGGTTAACAATTAGAATATAAATGCAGTGCACTAAATTACCTCACAGGCTACTGAAACTAGATACAACTCAGACCACCTCAGCTTCCAGACCACCTCAGTATTACTTTAGCATTATTGTGTGAATCTTGTGATATTTGAGAATGTTATTCTGATTGCCCACAATTCCCTCTAAGATTGCATGTAACTTTTTCTATTAAGAAAAAAAAAAAGGACAACACAGTGGAATGCTTTCCTTATACAGTCTACATTCATTTTTATTTATTGATTTGATTTCTGCAACACCAATTTGATTTTGTAGTGTATAAGGATATAGCAGTGTCTCTTTAAATCACTGCTGCACCTTTTAGTTACACAGTTTAGATCTTATAGTGCTAATAGTTTAGAGAAGCTGCCAGAAGCCAGCCAGAGCAGCAACATGCCTCTAGCTATATCACACTTATTTGTGTATTATTTAGCAAGTGCATTTATTTGGGACTCAGTTTAACTGTGTGGTTTCTTCATGCTGTCTTCATTGTGGAACAAGTAAAAGATGTACAGTGACCCACAGCTCAAGCACCTGTCAGCATCTGGCCTGGTGAGAGCTTGTGAGGTTTCGGTGCCTGCTTCAGTTCAGCAGAATTTCCTGTTGTTGATGGTATTTACACGTTGTCCCACAAAAAACAAAGGCACTCTGGGGACCAGTGTTGTGAAATCCCACCTACCTTTTTCTTCATTGTTTCCAGCCCTGCAATCTCTCAGGCCTCATTCTCTTTGAAGGCCTGCAAGACAGGGGGAACTGTGTAGCATGCCTGGAACGTTTCTAAATCCAGAGAATAGTCGATCAAAGAGGGAATCAGATCCTAGAGCTTAGGGCCTCACTTGAGGAGTACTCTGTTATTTCTGAACTCCCAAGTACTTTGTGAAGTGTCAGATTTTGGGGCCACATCTATCTAACACGTATCTAGTGATAACACAAGAGGAAGATAAAGAAGGAAGTCAGGGATATGTAATTCCTTTTTCTCAGTACTGCTTCGCATTCCTAACTCTGAAGGCCAGGAGGCTTTTCAAACAGAACCACATCTTCACAGAGAATGCATATATAATAAAATGTTTTCTGCTTATTCAATGCAGCTCTCATTGTTTAGATATTGAAAAAAGAGAATTCTAAATAGAATAGGAGTAAGAATATGAAGTGTCATCTGAGAGAGACCATGATTTTTCCTATTATTTGACTGAGATTTATTCTTGCTGTGATGAGAGCCAGGGGTTTGCCCTGTACTTTGGTCCAATACTGAAGACATGTGCAGAGACTGTGGAAGACACAGTCTTCTTTGTGGACTAGATTGAAATATCTAATTTCTTACACCTTGCAGCTTTTCCTAAGAG
Source organism: Drymodes brunneopygia (assembly GCA_013400955.1). Classification (NCBI taxonomy): domain Eukaryota; kingdom Metazoa; phylum Chordata; class Aves; order Passeriformes; family Petroicidae; genus Drymodes; species Drymodes brunneopygia. The sequence goes on from VZTZ01033107.1 coordinate 142,877, forward strand.
TTATAATCAGAACATGGAATTTCCATTTTTTTCAGGAACAATGTCTGAAACAAACAATTATATTAATTCAGGGCAATTACACTTTGCCTAAAGCAGGAATTGAGATGAGTGTATTTTGGGACAGTTTTTATTTAGGTTAATTTAATGGAAGCATATGAAATTTTATTTTTTAAGTTTTTATTATTTCATTCCAAATGAAAGATCCTGTATAACTAATAACAGTGAGTCAAAGTATTTTTTATTATTAAAATCCTTCATACAAGCTAAAAGATCTTCTTTCCTAGGTTAGATTGCCACTAGATTTTTACCAACACAATAGCTGGATACTTGGAAGTCATCTACTTGTGATGTTAGTATAAAATAAAATGGGATAAGTGCTATAGAATTCATCTGTTTGCAGACACTCATATTGTGTAAATTTCTATTTACATTTTCTGCTTCCAAAATGAATTAAAGGCAGCAAAGCTCAATTTTGTATTGGATGCTAAGAAATTTGAAACTGCCATGGCTTTTCAGTTCTCTGACAAATGTTCAAATAAACTTATTTTTTATGACAGGCTAGCTTTGTAACACATTTTGCTGCTATGCTGACGAATGACAAATGTCCCAGGTGAAGGACAGGACCTATTTCCCCATGCACACACCACTGCTTCTCCTTCCTTGAGTCAGAGAGGTTTTTCCAACACATCTTTCCATGTACCAGGGCATGAAGAGCAAGTAGAGGGGGGGAAGAATTGCCAGTGTTGGTAGCAGCTGGTTGTTAAATTTGTTTGGCAGTAATGTCAAACTATATTATCAGTAACCCAGCCATGGAATTCATCTGTCATACAGCAGAAATACATCAGGTCTTCTGTTTCCAGGTCCTTTAGGGGATGAGATAGGATGTGAGTCTCTTAGATAGCAAGAATAATGAGGAGCAATTTTACTGTAAAGCAAGATTTTCAGATGGTGGCCCATGGGACATCTCTAGACTTCAGGACACATCAGCAAAATCTGACTCCCAACAGTTGCCAATCCTTAGAACAGATCTAGCTTGTAATGTCACCCAATAAGTCTTTTGTGTAACCCAGCCTGAAAAGCTTCTAGAGGCTCCCATTTGAATTGGATCTACTAGGCATTGTAATATCTACCTCCTGCATTTTCATCTCTTCTGAGCAAATGGGTGATGCTGCCAATGGTATTGAGGAGGTCAGAGAAGGTTGCTGGAGTGGAAGGTCACAACACCTTCTTCTGTGCAGCATTATAGGCTGAAGAAGAATCACTTGCATTGTGGTGCTGTGCCAGAAAACAGCTGTCCTCTGAGAGATATATTGAGTCCTCTCTCAAGCTGCTGGCTCCGTATCCCTTCAGCTAAGGGTGGGCCTTCCAGAGACAAACAGATTCTGTCCCTAAAGCTGTTCCATCCCATCCCCATCCTCAGTCAGATCCCATTCGCACAGATAACTTTTCCCCTGCTTCATGCACTGGATTTTTCTTCTGCACTTCTAATTCAGCTGTGTCTGTAACCAGCATTGGTGTAGGGATTCATCTTGCCTACCTGCTACAAATGAGCCTTAATACCTCATTACAGCATTAGAAAGAAATGATGGTTTAAGGGTGAAATTTTTGACTAAACTGAAACATTCAGTTTGGGAAACAATTAATTGTAACTCTGGAAATACCTTCTTGTTTGTGTAGTGCTAAAGAATGCCATATGAGTAGATCATCCATAAACAACTTACTATGAATTTACAAGTTAGAAAATCCAAAATGTATGTAGTGCTCCTCTCCTTCTTCTCATGATGTAATGTAAGAGTCCTCTCACACAAAATTACATGACTCTGCCTATTACTTTGTAAGCACAAGTAGGTGTTTCAGGTGGATGCTTCATAGTCTTCAAACCAGACACCTTCAAAATCTTAAAAATCTCATATAGCAGTCCTCACAATCAAGAGAACAGCGTTCAGTTAATGTTTTTTCTCTAATGCAAAATGAATTTGCACGATATAATTTTCGTTACTAGAGCAGGCTTGCTTCTCACACAACATTAACATCTAGTAAAAAAGATTCTCTCCCTGTGTCCAGAAATAAACACAACTTTATACTTCTGTGTTTTGTGTTTCAGTATAGCTTTTTATATTTTCTTTGCCTGTCACCTTCCAGAATGATACTCTGATTATCTCTGTTCATTTTATCATTAACTACTTGGTATTGACTAAGCAGCTTTGAAAGAAATTTGTAAACAAGAAAAAAAACATTCAGGAGAGCCTTTATAAATACATATGAGGTTCTTTTCATTGTATCTGGAAATTAAAAGAGTTTGCATTAAGATTGTATGGCAGAAATTAGGGAATCAATTTTTAACATGCCTATTTGGTTAGCCTGTTTGTCCATAGGGAAAAAATACCAATAAGGAAAGAAAAATCTATGATCTTAGTTATAATAAAACCAGTTTTATTAATGCCAACATTGTATGTATAAATCTCTGTATAATTGTGAGTTATTGCACATCATATAAAGGAGAGTAGTCTGGTCTCTCAAGTGAGTACCATCCCAAATAACAGTAAAAGTAGGGAAAAAATGCTGCAGCACCTTGGCAACAGAATCTCCTTGGAATCATAGGATATGGAGGTGGGATTTTTGCTCTCATGCATACCCACAAAGAAAAGCACATGGAGAGAACTTCACCATCAGGGTGCTTGTCCAATTGCTTTTCTTATTATTCTTTCTCTGTCAGTATGACACCTTTCTGAGTCCCACACCAGTTACTCAGGCCCCTCACAGCCTCCCTCCTCAGGGCAGGGTGTGGGTGCTGTTGTGAGCTACAGAGAAATTCAAAAGCACTGCATGACCCTGTGCTGCAAACTGAGATGCTTGCTCTTACTTTTCCTATGTTTATTTCACTGAAAGTGTGTGTGGTTTTTGTGAAACTTTATGCTAGCTGTAAGAACCCTACTGTCCGAAAGTACCTCTGTGTGTAAACTGGCAAAGTTTTTGAGAATCTCTCTGAAATCTGGTGCCCTGTACCTTCTCACTCATCCTCTTGGTCAATACCATGGAAACACATAGGTCCAGAATCTGGCCATGCAAGCTGCTCTGCCACACATGAAGTACCTCTCTAAATAATGTTATACTTTTAAAGTATTCCTGTAGCTGCCTAAGTCCTCTTCATCTTGGAAGTCAGCAGCTTGCCTCAGAATATCCTTGAGGTAGCCCAAGGAGATGTTGCTATAAGTTATTCTGGTTCCTAGTGTATAAAATGCTTACATAACAAACGCACATATTTTCTTTTGGCTTTAGAAGGAATTATTTTCTTTCTCACTTCATTAGGTATTCACATGGAAAAATACGTACAATACAGTGGATGTTGCCTTGGAAAGGATGCCCTTGAATTTCAAGGACAGGTCTCACCTTTGTTAGTAAACCATGATCAATTTTTGTTTTGTTGTCTAACATACTTTACTGTTCATAAGAAAATAAGAGAAATTTACTCTCCTTCTATTCTTCTATACCAGAATAAAACTAGCATTGCATCCATGAAACTTGTTTGCAGTCCCCTTTCATAACATGGAAGTAGAATGCTAGGAAATAAGTATATGACAATCCTTTAAGAGTAACCTCTTTCTTTATACATAAAGAAACTTTTCTAATTTAACTATTTTTGGACATGGAAAATGTTTCCTTTAAAAATATGAATCCCTATTTTCTGTTGAGGAGGAAAGATTTGTAAAAGGGCTCCACAATACTGACTGAAATATGAGCATATGTACTTATAAGAAGGAACTACCCATCTATAGGTAGATTTAAACTTGTGCAATGGTGACTAACTGCATGATTCAGTGCACTTAGAAGTGAATTGAAGGACTTCTATCATTTCTGTCTGGATGAATTGGCACTATGGACCTCCTTTTTGGAGGAGGTTTAAGCTTGTTTAACCTGGTTTAAGCTTGGGTATATTAATGGATATAGATGTCTTCCTGTGTTCACAAGTGTAATACTTCATAATTTTAAAGAAAATAAAGCAATGAAATGGACATTCTCTCCTGCATTAAGTGAGGTTCTGTCAATATTTGCTTTGAATGGCTGTTTGCTTAGTGCAGCTAACATGAAGCATAGTCTACTTTGTCCACAGAATGACATTTCCAAGTGTTGAGTAAATGGCTAAGGAATTATAAAATTAGTTGTTTGAAATTTAGCCAAAGGGATGATGCCAATTTCTACAGACTGTGTGGGTATTACAGGTAGTAATATAGTTTTTATTTCATTGCTGAAGTGAGCCAGCTGCAAACAGAAGTATCCCCTGTTTTTAAGAGAAATACTATATTATACCATTTTTCTATGGCTTTTATTTTTAAGTCATCCTGAATAGGAAGTATAAAAAAAATCTCACTGAGATTGTTTATACTTTTTATACAATATTTTCTGTGCACAAAAACATAATTGTGAATCCAGCAGTGAGCACAAAAAACCAGTCTGTTATTTTTTTTTTTTCCCCCCATGTTTATTTTACAGTGTACTGCACTTCTATTTATAGGATAATGTTTCACAGCTCAAGTTGCCCTGTTTCTGTGCCTATAGGAAACTGCTCTTCTGTTCCCACAGTCCTAGTACTCTATCAATTTAATTTCTCAGCTGTTCTCTTTGAAAAAGAGTTATTCTAGATGTGTGTTACTGGTGCAGGCCACTTGCAGGCCACTTGCAGATGATGAAGGTTATTCTTACTGAATGTCCTGTACTCAGTACACAAATAATTCAGCTAGATGATCCTAAGGAAGCCCTAATGTGGTTGTACCTAACATTGTGAAACTTCAGAATAATATTTGGATATTAATCTTTAATAATAGCAATGTATCATCAGTTATAAATAAAGTTTAATTTTGTGGATAATGGGATATGTTTTGGAGTAGGCACCATATTTTTCCCATATTAACAGGCTATAGGGACATTATGGGAATATAACCACATATCACTGACTTTTAATTATTGGTCATACTTTGTGTTTTGGTCAATAAATCAGCTTATAAAATTGCTGCAACAGGAATCAAAATGAATATGACTGAACTGGATGTTGCTATTGCTGTTATCTCTGAGATGCATAATGGGACTATCTGCTCATGTGGAAAGTAAAAGCTAAGTTCCTGTGGATTTTTTTATGATTAGCTGCTGACAAATGCAGCTTGGTGCTTCCTGTGCTCTTCTGCAGGTACTCTTTCAGTCTGAAATTTATGGGAAAAACCCCCCATCATACCTTTCAACTCCTGTTAGCTCTAATTATGATTTCATGTTCAATATCTACCCTCCTTTTCTCACAGCCATGCTGACATATCTCTTTCTGTAGGGGCTATCATAAGGAAAGAATGGGTGGTCAGTGACTGCAACAACTCCTGAGTTAACTTAGAAGCAGGGAATGACCTTTTATGGGTGAGCTTGAAAGTCCTGAGCCTCAGTGTGCTGCAACTGCATACAGAGTGGATGAAATCTTGGCTTCACTGCATGCAAGTGGCAAAGATCCCACTGCCTTCTTCAGCAGAGCCAAGATTTCACTAATTGGGTGTTTGAAGTAGTAATGCCTCTCAAAGGCTGACTTGTGGAGAGGCACTGGCAGAGCAGTGGTGATCCTGATGCAAGCCCTCTCCTCCCAGCTGATGATTTGGAAGCAGCACCTCCTGTCAGGTTCTGATAACAGGCACTGATTGAGGAGTTTCAGGGTACAAGAAACAGCAGCACAGATGAAGTGAATCTAAAAGTGATAGGATCAGTTTCAACAAACAGGCTGATTGAAACTACTATACAGCCAGCATATTTCAATTAGATTTGATTCTAAACAAATATATATGTTTAAGAGCATTCATAACGAGAGAAGTGAGAATGATATGGTGATCTAAGAGGTCTTTTCCAACTTAAGGGATTCTGTGAAAGGAATACAACAGATACAGTTGTGAAGAAACATGAGAATAAGAACATTGTCCTTAAGATTTGTATTTATATGGAGTTGCTCTTAGTCTTTGTACTTCCTCATTCTTCCTCCCATTTGTATGGTGTTACAATAACCTGCACTCATCTCAATTTCACAAATGGTGAGATTGAAACGAATGAATGGTGAGGATAAGATTTATGTGTTCAAATTAACCTTGAAATGTGACTTCCCCAGAGGAAGGAAGTCCCCTTACTGCTCCTGTGCTTCCCTGCACCCCTCTGATTCTTGTGAGGCCACATACGAGGATGACTCAAGGAGCTAATCCAGGAGATATGTGAACCCCCACAAGTGAGTATTTCTGCCAATTTAGCCTCTGGCTCTCTGAGATCAGACCTATCCCAAGAAAAGCAAAAGCAGCTCATGGGAGAATCAGGTGGGATCAGGGCAGCTCTTATACCAGCAGTTTGCTGGCTGATCATTTTTGCCATAACATGAAGCCTCACTCTTAGCTGTTCAGAGCTTGGCTTGAGATATTCATGACTTCATCCAGAGAATATCCCATCTGATTATAGGGAGAACTGCAGGTGTCCAGTGCTTTCGAAGAGAGACTCAGTGTCTAAAGCAAAGCATCTGGAATTAGAAGCTGCTCTTGAGTGTCTGAATCTTTGTGATTCACTCAGAAACAAGCCAGTGGCACAGTCTGAAATAGATCTGCTGCCTCCTGCCTCTCAGCCGTGTTCCCTGTGCAGTAATGCTCATGCCAGACCCTGCCATCTCCCACATACTTTGTGACTCATTCTGTCCCTGAAACTATTTGCACCTGTTGTTTTATTAGCAGTGTAATGGTTAAAAATATGGCCTACAGAAGAGTTTAATTAAACCACAATAATTTTCTTATCATAAATTTCCAAGCTTTTATCCTTTGTATGCTCCAAAGTACTTGCAGTCTTCCATGATGGTTTGCTCTTGACTCTGGTTAGAAGCAGCTACACTCAGATGAACACATATTGTGGGGGAGGGAAATGTAACTTTAAACTTTATTACCTCTGTTTCCTACTTGGTATTCAGTGTATCCTTTATTACTATTAAATCCATCTTTAAAATTTCATCCTTCCATGAAGCTCTCCTCTTGTGCTCTTCACCAGAGACGCTTTCTGTTTTTAAAACTCCTGTTCTGTGTTGCTAAATCAGAGCAAATATCTTTGGAGCTGGCACAGTGTCTATATGCTTTCCCAGAACAACAAAGGCATCTGCAGCCCTCACTTTTACTGCTGCCATGGCTCTCCTTTCACTCTTCCCCCTTTCACAACATAATCCATTCCCTGTGTATGGGTTTTGTACATATTCTGGCATGAAATTAGGCAGAGCTGTGTTTGTGAATGTGACACACATATCCCAGCAACTGAAAGGAGAAGTAAATTAGCCAGCTAGGTAGAAATTCCCTGGTACAAAAGGCATTCAGGTTACTTTAGTGATAAAGGCATAATACTTTTGAAGAAGCATAGTGAGAATATTGTGAGTATTGTGGGCCTTCAAATTAAGACAGTGTGTATGCTTGTTTCAGTCCTTCCTCTCCAAATGTGTTTGGAGCTGAAGCACAAGGTTGATTCTGACTTTTTTCCCAGGAGAAGACTTGTGACCCATTGCAGAATCATGCCCTTTACTTGCTACTCTTGCAAGTCCAGTAAAACTTGCTTTTTTGCTGCATACCCTGTGTCCTGGGCATTTATACTGCCTCCTGTGAAGGGAGATTTGTGGACTCACTGTGGCTAAAGAAGTATCTGAATTTGATTTTTTCATTTCAGATTAGTGCTCTAGGCCTGACACTGGATAGGTGAGTTACCTGTGCCACGAGGAGCAGTGTCTGAAAAGGATTAACAGAGCAGTCTGAAAAGGATAACAAATGCAATTGCATTTAGTGCAGGATCTCATTCTGTCATCTTCAGTTAGGTGTGCTTGAAGAACATTCACTGAGTAGGGCTTACATGTCACTCCACGAGTTTCTAGGTCTCATGGTGACACTGTAGCCTGATCTGATGGGATTTAGGTAGTGCTAATGGGATTCTAGAGCCCATAGGCTGTGAGACTAACTTATAAAATGAACACTGCATGGATGAAGGGTGGCATCACAGAAAGGGACTTAAAACACCTCAGTCATGCCTATATCTGATTCTAAATTCATCTAACTGAAGCTGCAAGAGATAGCAGGCAGAAAAGATGAGAGCAGAATCCAGGTTATCCTCAGGATCAAACTCTTCTGCTCTAAATCCGGCTTCATCAAATCTTGTGTATGTAGGTCTGTGCTTAAATTTTCCCAGTTACTTCAAGAGCCTGTTTGGCTAATATAGGGATTTCATCCATTATATCAGTCTCGGTTCTTTTTTTCAAGAAGTTTACTGTTTCTGATTTTGGTTCCCAAAGACATCAAAGAAAAATAAAAACATCAGTAGGTCCAGGCTGTCCACTGAACTGGTCGAATGCAGAGAAACTCTGGGTATCACCCAAACAGAACACAATTTATCCCTAGCATTTCAACATTTCAAAATTTAAAGGGGAGAGGAAAGAAGCTTTCAGAAGAAAGTATTTGCCTTTCCTGCAAATTTTCAGTTGCAAAGTATGACATATGATTTCATTAAAAATAATCAATTCATTGTCAAGTGGAGTACATGAATAACCAGCCTCAGGTGGAAAGTTTTTGGAGTGACATTTCACATACTAGAGTGCCATACTTTTACTAATATGCTAAGAAGTCTTTGTTTGGCGATCTAAAAATAGCACTGGGGATAAGGACTGGGTTTTAAATGAAGCTTCAAAGTATGCACATAGTTGATTAAATGATACTTTATAGAACAACTTTTTTTAAAGTGAAGTCAAATTTAGTGCTCTTCTGTCTGCAACTGGTGAATTCAGATCCATTCTGTCAACCATAAGTGATGAGGAGTTTCATTCTGTTCACAATCTTGTGGGCCACAGATAGTGTATTCACAGCTCTGAGGGGCCTTGAATCCTACCACCAAAGAAATACTTCCTTTCTGTGAAAATGCCTGACCTAAACCCTACAGCTGCAGCTGGAAATGCAGATGAAATATTTGCTGATCACAACTCAACTGGAAGCCCATCTTTATTCTGAGTTATAGTTATCTCCTAATTTTTTACTGGTTTTGTGTTTTATTTTTAATTTTGGGGAAAATACACCCTACACTGTAATGAAGAGCAAAGAATGGCAAGCGCTGTTTTGGATTCCTAAATAATTACACCAGTCCTGGTATTGGCAAACACATTAATGACCAAGGAGAGCCAAGAAAGGAGAACCACCACGTTCTTTCCCTTGCATTTCTTGGGTTACTAGCTGTGTGTCCATTTCACTAGGACAAAGGCATTCTGTATTTTACAGGTTTAAAATGAATTATTATAATGTGGGATTTTACTGGTCTTGGGGCAATGATTAATGATGTGCTCCTCAGAGAGCAAAAACATTAAGTTGTTAACAAGTTGTAAGGAGCATGCTTGCAGAGTTTACAGTAAGATATTGGATGTCTGCCATGAAGTGTTTAAGAGCGACTGAGCAAAATCCTGGCAATTCAAGTCAGTGTAGCTTTGCCACTTTACTGCAGCAGGTTGGGTTTCCGTGCACTGGGGAGAGCTACTGGAAAGAACTGAGAGCAAAATTATCAGCCTGGTTCTCTCTCATCCAAGATTTTAACCTAAAAGGCAACTTAGTAGTGACTTTGTGATAAGTGGTTACAAATCTTGTGAATGCTGAAAAAGGGGGGCATTTAGACTTCATGAAAAATCCTCATTAAAAAATGTAGGAAGGTAAGAAAATATTATTGCTTATGATCTTCTATCTGGGGGACAAGACTGTCCACCACCCTGAATTCCAGTCCAGTTACTTGTTTTGGAGTATCTAACTCTTTTGAATTTTCCCCTTTGCATGGAAAGTATTTAACAAACAATCCAAAACAAAATGAAACAATTACACAAACAAACGAAAATCCCAAACAACACCAAAAAAAAGCCACAAAAGAGCCCCTCTTCAACAGAAAGTTTCTAAGACACTTCATGCTTTCAGTAGCCAACCAGATGTGTCCAACCAGTGTGCTATGGAGTATGTGGGACACAGAGGTCAAACAGCAGAAATTATTATGTTGCTTTGACTTCCTTAGTTTTTAGCTGTCACAATTTTTCTCTACTCTCGTTTCAGTCTTAGTGATTTTATATTTTTAAATCCCCTTGGACATTTAAACCCATTTAGATCTGAACCTTCTATTTTAATGCCAGTTTTCTCTATCAATAGAAAATGAGCTGACAAATTCTCTCCTTTACCCAGCCTTTGCCCATGAAATGAAAGAATGCTTGTCTGACCCAGTTCCTAACACCCTCATATTTCTGTGTCAGAAGCCAGTGCCACTTCTTGACCAGCTATAGAGAATGGCTGCTGAGAATGACTGGATTTGAGACAAGCCTATCTTCTCATCTTCACATACAGCTTATGGCAGATCCCTGTGCTCCAAAAATGCTTTTAAAATTGAGGAACACAGTGCATTCTGAAAACTACCTAATCAAAGCGGGATTGTCTAGTCTTTCCCCTCTAAATCAAAAAATCTGGGACAGTACTGGCAGAAGGGTGCAGCCCTAAGCAAAGCTGTATGTCTTTAATTTCAGGGAATTGCTAGAGAGAAATTCACCTTTTAAATGAAGCGGTTTTGCAGGCAGCAGTTAGAGATCATGCAGTACTTTTCTACTGGATGTTCTTCACAGCTCGCTATGTCCCTGTGAACAGAGGGCATCAGGGTGTATCTCAACAATGTGCCTGAATATCTGCTGGGAGGGAATGAAGAAGGAGATGACTCTTCTCCTCGGTGCCCAATGAGAGCACAAGAGGCAGAGGGCACAAATTGAAACACATGAAAATCCACGTGAACACAAGAAAATTATCGTTAGTGTCAAACACTGAAACAAGTTTCCCAGAAATGTTGTGAAGTTTCCATCTGTGGTGGTACTCAAAATGCAGCTGGACATGGTCCTGGGCAAGCTGCTGCAGCTGACCCTAAATGGGCACCGGGCATGGATCTGCTTTCACTTTGCAAGTGGCTGTTAGTGAAAAAAAATTAATTTATACTTAAGAAGGACAGGTATGTATTAATGAAATTTTCATGTAAGAAGTATGAAACATTCTATCCAAGATGACACCGTGTAATTTAGAGAGAGAACTAAGGACAAAACTATGACATTGTGTTTTTTCTCAATTCTTCCCATATACCTAATGGTTTTAGATATTTGTGGAGTCTAGATAGAAATATTAGCCTTTAACACTCATGTTGACATTTACTCCATGTGTCATATATCTAATAGACAAAAATGATTTTAAGGGGCATTCTGTTACCATGTCTCAATAGTCAATATGACAAACAAATGTAAATTAATTTCAATGTTTCTGGTATTATATTCAACAAGGAATTAAAAAGAGATACTCTAATAGTAAGTTTCACATTGTAGGAATAGTAAAAGGAATAATAAATAGACCTAGGACTAACAAATGCCAAGTGCAACTTTAGCATTCTTGTCAAAGACCCCCTTGCCATATTGGTTTTTAAAATTCAAATTTATTTAGGTAATTGGGCAATTTATGGCTCAGATTCTGCCTCCATTACAGCCTTGTCCCTTTACAACACCAGCAGCCAGTATAACAGCAATTCTGGAATATTGCCAGGCCAGACCCACTGTGGAATAAGTAAAAAACATTTTCTGCTTCAGGAAGCAGTGGATGTTGAAGTGGAGAAGTCAAAGCAGTCTCAGGAGCCTGGGCCATGAGCAGTCTGTGGGCAGTAGTGCAAGGTGATCCCTTGCTGATCCCTCATATAAGCTACAAAGCTGTGGGAAGAATCCTAGCAGGGTCACCCATACACCTGTCTCAACTCACATGGTGTAATAATGTGCATATTGGCCTTTCTTCAGGATGAGATGAACTCCTCCTGTACCTCCTCTGTGTCATAGCTAACTTGCCAGGCATTGCAGTTCTCTCCTCGCATGCAATGGACAGTTTGTGATTAATTGATAATGTAATACATAATTTGTCAGGTATTACAGTTCTTGGATGCAATGGAAAGAGTGTCTCCATGGGACCAATCCTATGTGTCCTACCACTGGATCGCAGAGAGAAGCAACATTTGCCTCTTCAATTCCCCTCCTCAGGAAGCTGCAGAGAGGAACCAGGTCACCCCTCAGCTCCTTCTCTGCAAAGCAGAGAAGCCCAAAGCCCTCAGCAGTTCCTCCCAGGACACGCCTTCCAGCCCTCTCACCAGCTTTGCTGCCTCCTCTGGATGCACTCAAGGACCTTCATAACCTCCTTAAGTCGTGGGGCACAGAACTGCACTGAGCACCCCAGGTGAGGCTGCACAGCACTGAACACAGCAGGATAATCCCCTCTCTGGTCACTGGCACTGCTGTGCTCAAGGCTCCCGGGAGGCTGTTTGCTCTCCAGGCTTCCAGGACACACTGTGGGCTCACCCTGAGCTGCTCTCAACCAGCACCCTCAGATCCCTTCCTGCAGGGCTGCCCAACAGCCACTCCCTTCCCGCTTTTTTGTTACTAAATGTCACACCACTGATGACTGCCCAATGCTCTGAGCTAGCCAGATCCCTCTGCAAGGCCTCTTGTCCCTCCAGAGTTTCAACAGCACCATCCAGTTCGGAGTCATCAGTCAGCTTGCTCATGGTGCATTCCAGTCCTTCATCCAGACCTCTGATAAACACATGAACAGAACTGGCCCTACCCTGAGGAGCAGCACTAGTGGCTGTCACCAGCCAGATGCAGCCCCAGTCACTGCACCCCTCCAAGCTCTGCCCTTCAGCCAGGTCCTCACCCAGCACACTGTGAACCTGCTCATCCCACAGCTGGACAGATGCCCAGAAGGATGCTGTGAGGGACAGTATCAGACGACTTAATCCAAACTTAATCCCTTAAAAATTCTTAATCCTTCCTAAATCCAGGAAAACTACATCCACCTCCTTCCTTCACCTACTAGGCAGGTGACCTTGTTACAGAAAGATATCAAATCACTTAAACAGGACTTTCCTTTTGTGTTGACTCTGCCTGATGGTTGCACTATTCTTGGAATGTCTTTTAATCTTTCAATTGCAGCCAGTGTGATCTTCTCCATAATTTTTCCAGATAATGACCTTAGACTGACAAATTTGTATTTTCCTGGGTCTTTCCTCATACCCTTCTTATGAAATGGGGTAACACTGGATAGCCTCCAGTAAGCTGGGACATCCAAAGACTCCCAAGACCTTTGGTAGATGATCAAGAGGAGTTCTGACATCCTGTATCTCCACACTCAATACTGTGGGGCCAATGCCCTCAGGTGCTATGGACTGTGAGCATGCAGCTGATCCAGCTGGTCACTTACAGTATCAGTCTCCAGAAACAGAAAGTCACTGTCTCCACACTCATGGTCCTCTGACCAAGGGCACCATGTAGCCCAATCAGTATTATTAAGGACTGAGGCAAAACATGCACAGTATCTCTGCTGGTTTTTTATCCTGTTATTCAGATGACCACCTCCAACAAGTATCAATCCAATCATTTTTTGGACCTCCTTTTGCTATTAACATACATAAAAACACCCTTTTTTTTTTCTTTTCTTGCCTGACATAAAAAGGCCAGTTTCAGCTCTGAGCTTTCGTGTCGTCTGCCTGTGTCTACAAAACACAGCTCTGTAACCTTCCTGTGAGGCCTGACCTTGCTTCCAGAGATCATGTAGTTTCCTTTCCCTCTTGAGCTCCAGGAGAACTTCCCTGTTCAACCAAGCTGGTCTTCTGCCCCACTTGCTTGAGTTATCACACAGTGAATTTCCTGCTCCTGTGTCTAAAAGGTGGTTCTTAAAAACTGAGCAACATTCATGAACTCCTAATCCCTTAAAAGCAGGTTCCCAGGGTACTCTGCTAAATAACTCCCTGGGTAGCTTAAAGTTTGCCCTCCTAAATTCCAGGGTAGCAACTATGCTGTCCTTTTTTCTCATTATTCTGAAAATTTTGAATTCAACCATTTAATGATCACTGTGGCTGTTACCATCACATCTCCCATGAATCCTCCTCTATTCATAAATACCAAAATACCAGAATAATTGAAGTAGCTGCATGTTGAAATATGTAGGAACAAAATGTTGTCCTGGTAGATTAACAAAAGGTCCTGAGTTAGTTGCAGTGGGTTCAGTATTTGTTCTCTTTTCAAAGTGATCAAAAAATCTCATGCTATTCTGCTGTACAGACAGTTTAACCAAGAATAATGGCAGCAAATAAAATGGAAAAGGTGTGTGTGATGAAGGGAAGGGCAAGAAATCCTGATCTGAAAACCTCTTCCTGTGTTTTATGGAAGAATATCCCACACACCTACAAAATACAGACAAAGCTTAGAAAAATTGTAACAAGGAGAGAGGATGAGTGTAAGCACAGAAGAGCATGGTGGCAGCAGGAGCACAGGCTGTGAACAAACAGCTGTTGCTTTGCTTTGAAGGCTTTTCAGCTGGATCCTCTTTGAAAGGTCACAGGCTACCTCCTGAGCTATCTGCTTTCTGCAGTAAGGCCCATATTCAGTGGTTCACCAGGAAGACCATTTGTATATTTACACCTGTGGAACTCTTTTACCTGAGTTGGCATGAACAAGACCCCTGACATGGGTTCCGGTTAGTGACTGAGCCCCCTCAGGCCCATATCAAGTCATAGTGTAGAGATTTGCTCTGTACTTAGGCAATAATTCTACTTTTGACTCTGTCGTGGGCGTCTTGGACAAGCTGGGGCTAAACTTTTCATGTCTTTGTGCCTTCCTTTCCCACTCTGTTGAAGCAGGGTGGGATGGAACACAGAGGCTAGTCCCAATGATAAAAAAAATTTCTAGCTTAAGTCTGAAGTCCTGAAATTATTATTTAAGGTTTTATTATTAGTTTTACTCTTACTCAGCAAAATCATTGAATTCTGTTGTTAATACTGACCATGAATTGATTGAGCGCACAGACATTTCATACAGTAATATGTTCATAAACACCTAAAAACTGCATTTTGCAGTCACATTTAAAAGCAAATTTGAGACCTTTTTCATTAATGTTTCTTATGAACACTCATAGAAAGCCCTTTCAAAATATGTCCGGGTCTGCACTGAGTTTTTTTATAAAAACAGAGTGTATGGCTACATTTTCAATGTACACAAGTGCAATTGTTAGTTCTAATCATTGTATTTGAAAAATGTCATTTGCTGTTTCAGTGCAATGTGCTGCTTTCTTTAATTTAAATGAAACCTTTACCAACACTGCAATTTCATATTAGTAAACAGTAGACCAAAAATGACTGTAGAAAGGCTTCTGATGTATACAAACAGCAATTGGATGTGTAGCACATTTGACATCAGAAACAATACCTAGTCATCTAGGTCATTTATTGTTATTTTTTTTCGGTTTTCTTGGTTGGTTGGTTGATTGGTTTGTTGTTGTTGTTAAAGAAAGCAAGGCAATGTCTTTCTTTGTTCTGCAGATCTACAGCAAGCCTGTCATTGAGTACTTTTTCCTGTGTGCTTCTTTGAAGTGTGTATCTATATTATATAAACATATCTATATAGTAGGCTAAAATTGACTCCCAAACATGTCACCTGCTTCAAAGTTATTTTTGGCTTGAAATAGCATGGATAGTGAGGAATTCCTGTGAAGCATTCCAAAAGTAAGTCTGATTTTTTTTCAGCTTGAGAGAAATGGCTGCTAATTCTAAGCTATCATTTTCATTTTTCTACATCAGGAATGCACATTTTCCCCAACCATAAAATTTTCCTCATAATAGAAATGAGCCATTCCCCAAGGGCATGGTTATCAAAAGATAATCTCACCCAATCTGATTAGAGGCATAAGGCTCATGCCTCAAAATGCTCCAGGGTATGATTATCTTATGATAACCATACCCTGTATCAAGTCTTATTGATTAACTAATAAAGCCTCAGCATTATTTTTTGGGTGAGGAATTAAGATATCAGCAAGAGGTCTGATTCTGGAATGGGAAAGATTCTTTGAAGCTCTCCAAATAACCTCTCTTGTTCTGATTATAGCATCGCTGAAATTATGGGGTCACCAGATGCCAGTTTTTCCTTCTTATTTGTGATTATATCAATGGTATGTTAAAACTCAACCATACCCAGATATATACTTATGTAAAGACAGAATCGCACTCAACTGCTTGCTTTGCATTTATATTGCAGGTTTAGGTTACACACCAGAACAGAATTACACTCTCTGGAGAGCATTTTGTAGTCCAGACACTAACCGTGCTCTTCATTCAGAGCAGCTCTGAGTTTTGTGAGCAGTTACATTGTGGAGGGATCTCTATTCTCACAGGGAATTTCTCCCTCCTTGCCCACACACTTCATAAGAAAAGGGACAATAAAGCCAACCCTTGGGCTCCTGAGTCTCCTCAACAATAGTACAAAGAGGGCTTAAACCAGTGCCGGAGCCTCGACTGCATAGCCATCTCCACCCCCTCTGTGGTGCAGTTTGTTCTGTACAAAAAAGACTTGCTTAATGGTGTGGGACTTGCTTGAACAGGCAATCTGAAGGCTAATGTTGCAGCCAGCAGATGCTGGACTCCTCTGCATCAGTAAAAAGCTGGAATTATTTCACGGACTTCAGTGGAGCAAACCTAGGTTAAGAGGAAAATGTGGCTGGTGTATGCAACAAGGACCTCACTGGAAATTCCCTTACAGTGCAACTTCTATATACTGAGATCAGAGGAGGCAATATGCCCCCTCTGCTAAGAGTTAGATGATTTTTTGGAAACAGGAGGGAATATTTACATCGGTATGCAATTTCATTCTTACATGAAAATTTAAAACAATTAAACATTTGATCACACATTTCATGTAGAGATGTGCAGCTTAAGCGTGCAATCTGCACCACAATAATCCACCATAATGAAATCTTTAGCAAACTTGCTGTGTGGTTTACCATCCACTCTGTTAATGGACAACATTAATGTCTGGAACTAGCTAGAGAAGTGTCATCCCACCCTTTTATGCTGCGTGGCAAAAATGGCTGGCTGTTCCTGCGGCCAGCACTGCTCCCTTTTGACTAGTCACAGAGGGAACGTGGGAATAGATCAGGCTCTGAAAAATTCTGGCATTTGCACTGTTATGAGACAGCAGTGCCCTGGCAGCCAGGATGACCAGCTGTGTCCTGGGGGCATCAGGCACAGCATCAGCCAGACAGGCAAGGGAGGGGATTGTCCAGCTCTGCCCTGCACTTCAATATTCTTTGTAGTTTTGGGTGCCACAGTGTCATAAGGTTATGAAGCTATTTGAGAATATCCAAAGGAGGGCCATGGGGATGGCAAAAGGTCAGGAGGTGAAGCTGTATCAGGAGTGGCTGAGATCACTTGGTTTGTTCAGCCTGGAGAAGAGGAGCCTGAGGGGAGACCTCGCTGTGGTTATAACTTCCTTGTGAGGGACAGAAGAGGGGCAGACACTGATCTCTGCTCTCTGGTGACAGTGACAGGCCCAAGGNTCTGTTAATGGACAACATTAATGTCTGGAACTAGCTAGAGAAGTGTCATCCCACCCTTTTATGCTGCGTGGCAAAAATGGCTGGCTGTTCCTGCGGCCAGCACTGCTCCCTTTTGACTAGTCACAGAGGGAACGTGGGAATAGATCAGGCTCTGAAAAATTCTGGCATTTGCACTGTTATGAGACAGCAGTGCCCTGGCAGCCAGGATGACCAGCTGTGTCCTGGGGGCATCAGGCACAGCATCAGCCAGACAGGCAAGGGAGGGGATTGTCCAGCTCTGCCCTGCACTTCAATATTCTTTGTAGTTTTGGGTGCCACAGTGTCATAAGGTTATGAAGCTATTTGAGAATATCCAAAGGAGGGCCATGGGGATGGCAAAAGGTCAGGAGGTGAAGCTGTATCAGGAGTGGCTGAGATCACTTGGTTTGTTCAGCCTGGAGAAGAGGAGACTGAGGGGTGACCTCATGGCACTTACAACTCCCTCATGAGGTAAAGCAGAGGGACAGACACTGATGTCTTCACTCTTGTGACCAGTGACAGGATCTGAGGAAATGGCATGAAGATGTGTCAGGGAAGGTTTAGGTTGGAAATGGTCACAGCACCAACCTGACTAGAGTTCAAGAAGTGTTTGGACAATGCTCTTGGGCACATAATATGATTTTTGGGTTGGTTCTGTGCAGGGCCAGGAGTTGGACTTGATGATCCTTACGTGTCCCTTCCAACTCAGCTTGTTCTATGAGCTATGTTTCTATTACTATTACATTACCTATGGGTCTATTATATTTCATTACCTCCAGCATCCTGAAGTAGGTAACATGAAGTAGGTTCAGCAGCCAAAAAAGTTGTTTTCCTTCAGCATTTTCACAGATTCTTCCACCATTTTAACAGTGCTGCCATATCTAATTGGGAACTGCTAAAATCTCTGAAAGAGGCAAGGTATTAAGACTGTAACCTGTCTCTATTCAAGATTTCTTTCAGAAGGTGAGTGATGTTATCCTAAGGCATGTACCTGTAAGAGGAAGGATAAATTACTTTTCAGAGTGTCTATTTCTCACTATTGACAGGAGGGAAAAAATTGAGATGACTAGTTTGGATGGGATGCCTAGTTTTTATAGAGCCAGGGGAGATGAAGGGATTTCTGCCTGTATTATATCAGAGTCTCAGCTGCCACTTGGGTTATTAGTGTACAGGCTCTGCTGTTGCTATCCTCTCCTGATCTGCATAGCAAGTACTGCCCTGCCAGGCTGCACACTGTGGAGCTCTGTGCAGCAGATCTTCCTGTCTCCTGCACTGAAGATTTAGTGCCAGGTGCCAGCCTTGCTCTCAGGTCTTATCTTTCTCTGTACAAAGATTCTCCTGGAAAGAAAAGTACTGTTCCTTCTAGAGACAAATCTTGCTAAGGAACTCCCTTCTTTCAATGGTACCTTTCTGATTCATTGTTGATTTGTAGGAATGGAGTTCATCCTGAGTCATAATGCATATTTTTCTTGTCTTGAACTGGTTACCACCCGAGCGGCGCAAAAAAATGGAGGCTGAGCAGATTTAAAATCTAGAAAGCAAAAAGTGTGCATAAAGTGCTCTTTTTAAAAATGTCAAGATATTTGATCACTGTCTTTCCACTCCCTATGACAATTACAACTTTGTTTTTCTATGATGTCTGTGAAGTACTTTTGCAAAAGTGTTTCTGTTTTTGTCTGCCCTTTTGTAGTGAAATATGTTGTGTTCTCTACTTATGTACAACAAGCTTAATCTAGTCCCAAGACAGAAAAAAACCCCCACTTAGCCATCCTGAACATCAAACATAAAGTCAGTATCTTTCATTTCCCTTTCCCATTCATCCCTGTGAATGAAAAGCTCACCTTCAGGACAGGGCAAATGATTGACTACTAAAACAAAGAACTCCCATGATCTCATTGTACACCATACTTTCTACTCATCTTCACCAAAACCCCACTACCTGAAACATAGGATGCACTTACCAGTTCTGCTCCCTTCGGTTAAGATGGACAAGAAACCTGATTTGCACTTGAAGAAGAGCTTTTTAATAGTCCCAGAGTCCTTTTGAAATTTAAGAACTGATCATCTGTTTTCTACAGGATTACTTTATATGCAGAAAAGATTTAGTGGAATATAAAATCTACTTCTTCAAAACTTGAGACCTTCAATTATGAAAGAAAAAGGTCTTGTGATACTCCCTATCAAATTCAGGCATATATTCAATGACTGGGCTGTTTTTTTTCCATGCTACTCACAGATACACAAGACAACAACAGATGCTGTGAGAATGTCCATTTGCTTTCCTATCTTTCTGTATGACTTCTCTCCCCCTGCTCCTGTTACTTGGCTGTCCTGGCCCATGCTGTCTGTTCCTGTGTGGAATCAGCCACAGTGAGGCCCTCAAGAAGTGAGCTACAAGGAGCTGAGAGTCCTGCACACCCTGCACAGTGTTTCTAGTACTACATGAGATTACTGATCTTCCAGCACCCTTCATTGCAAGCCCAGATCATCAGCAACAAAACTGTTATTTCAACAAGACACAGATAACACATCTGAACCATGGTGATGGCCTAGAAAAAGATATGCTACCTTATCATGAGTCTAAATGTTTGTGTGTGTGCATGCGTACAAAGGGATGCCCTAGAACAAGATATTCTGTATTATCATGAGTCTAAATGTTTGTGTGTGTGTGTGTGTGCGTAGGCAGTGATGCCCTAGAACAAGATATTCTACATTATCATGAGCCAAAACATGTGTATATCTGTGTGTACAATGTGTGATGCCTTAGAACAAGACATGCTACATTATCCTGAGTCTAAATGTCTGTGTGTAATCTTCAGAAACTGGTAGTACCTCAGATTAAATTTCACATTTCACACTGACCCATTTTACCTTAAACTCAACAATATTTTAAGCATCTTAGAAGAGCAGAGCATATCAACAGATTTTCATTTCTGCATAATATTTTTAATTAAGTATTTAATTTAATATTTCTATAGAATAAAGACATAAGAGATGCTATATCTGGAAAATACCAATCCAAGAATTTATATGTAGTTTGTTGCCCATTTAAATGTAAAAGCAGGTAACCCATGAGCGAGGGTTTATTGTCTGCTTGCTAATTTGTTTAGGTTTTTTTGTAGTCACAGTCCTAGGCAATGTATTTCGTTTTGCACGTGGCTGCAGTTCCAGAGCCACTGCTGTAATGAAGGGTTAAATATCAGGATCTTCACTATTTCCAAATGATGCCTTACTCCACAGATGCTTTCACTGATTCAATAGAAATAGTTTTGTCCACTAGAAGTTGGAGAGTATTTTTTAAAAAATGTGTGTGCTAGTTTCATCACTGCAACAGGAAATGCAACTACTTAAGTCAACACATAAAAAGGCATCCTGTGGAGTTGAGCATAATGCCTAAAAGTAGTAATGCAAGAGAAATGACACTTTAAATGCTACACATGGCTATTTTTAGCAGAGGCTTTTGACAGTTACTAATTCTTTTGAAAGACCACAAAAGTGTTGTTTCTACTGGAGAAAAATAACTGTTGCAAGGGAGACTAAAATTCTTTGGGAAATAACAAAGAACAAAGGAAAGACTTTGCATCAGGATTTGTGTCATCTTTAATAGCTAAATTGTGCTCTCAGCTCAGTGGGCTGGATTACCACTGAAAGCATTGTGGGAGCATGTTAGACTGTGCCCAAAGGGAGTTTTTGGCCCAAATGGATGATCAAATCCAGGGCTGAGGGCCAGCAGCCAGTGAATGAATTGTCCTTTCATTGAAACCCTCCAGTAAGTGAAGAGTCTCATCCCTCAATCTGTGTGCTCTGACAGAAATGGGAGTAAGAGGGATTTAAGTCATGTCAGTCCTCTGCTCTGGCTGACAGTGCAGCTCAGAAAACTCCAGTGCAGCACAAATGAGGAGGGAGTACCCTGCAGCACAAGACTGAGTAGCTACACTTCAGAAGAAGTGGAACACAGCTGAATGCCATATTTAGAGTGCAGTTCATTTTAATACTGCTAAGAAAATGAGTAATATCCCCAGTTGAAATCTTTTGTTTTCAGGTCTAGGACCAAACAAAGGGCAATTCAGTCCCTAGATCCCTAAATCAGAAATAGGCCTTTGTGTATGACGTGTATCAGACTGGAAGATTTATCCTGTGCAAAACAAAGAACAACAGGATAGAGCAGAGTTTGTTGATTCCTTAATAAATTGGAACATGTGCCCAGATGATGTTTTCATCTTGCAGACTTTGGTCTGCCGGCTCTTTGGACAATGGCTTTAGATAATTATGCTTTTCTAAGTCTTTAATGTCACCCTTTAACAGCTGGGCTGGCTCTGAACATTTTGGCACTGCAATGTGGAATGAAAAATGTGAATGCTCTAAGAAAGTATTTTTTTATTTATTAGAATATGTGTTTCATTTCACTGCAAGGACAAAAGGCAGAAGGGACTAGCAATGCAGATGCCCCTCAGAAACTGAAGTTAAGAAACATCATATTCTGTCCCTGAATGGTAGCCCTGGGTCATGCTGTCATAGGGGCTGTGGCAGATAAAGCACCACCTTTACAGGGTGGTAGGTAGAGACAGAAAGATGGAACTCCCATCAAGCACTGTCAGTGCCAGCAGCCACCCACAGGTCACCAAAGCCTATACCAAATTATTTGGATGACTTACAAGTTAGATTTTAAGCACAACCGCATTTTTTCCTGGCTTTTGCCTTCACCTGGGCAACATGGTCCCCTGTGAGATGTAAATCTAAGGAAGTAAATAAATAAATCAATCCAGCACAGATAAATGTTACTGCTAAGAAATACACACCTAAAGACAGAGCAAAGGGAATTAATAGATGTACAAATGTTTGCTTAAATGTGAAAGAGATGTTTATGGCCTTTTTGTTTGCTTCTAACAAATATTCCCATGCTCTCTGTTTATTGCAAAGATTTAATACTAAGCAAGACGTGGAGCAAATAAGCCCTAGCACTGAGTCTGTAAAAAAAGCAAATGAGCCCTTCATGAGCCACTGGCACCTTTCTCCCACTCCTCCAGTCTGAGCCACTGTGGAGGAGGCCATGGAGCACTGGAGGTGAACAGGTAGGGCTAATGAGGAAGGGTAATGAGCTAAAGTTTCTTCCCAACATGCAAGTATGGGACAATGAAAATCAGCCAGGATAGTTCCTGCATCTTTCCTCTAAAAGCTAAGCCTCCCTGTTTGGCAATGATCTCCTGATCAAGGGAGCCCTCAAGGGTCCATTGCACTCAGCAGCTTGGCCTGTTTGTATTCTGTGTGCCTTTGGCCCTTAATCTTAATGCAGCGCATGTCCTATGGATGTTGTTGTAAAACTGGAGTCTTTTTTATTTCTTTAGAAAGAGCTGGACTGAAAAACAAGCACACTGCAGACTGGAAACTGACGATGTAGAAAGAGATATGCTATTGCTAGCTAAAACATACGAGAACAGCCTCTCTCTTTCTATGAGGCCTTTCAGCATCTTTGGTCTACAGCCAAAGACACTTGGACATTATACTGCTGAAGGTCATAGTTCCTGAGTTGTAGACACCCAGTGGTATTTCTAACATCCAAATCTGATCCATGGGTATGCTGGAAATTTGGCATCTTGGAGTGGGATTTGTGGAAGGCAGCTGAGTGAGGAGCTGCCAAAGCTGAGCAATAGTGCTGCCAAGGGGATAAGGTTTTTATGTTTTAAATTGCATCCTTTGCTGAGAATTGACACTCTTACTCTGGGCAAAAGATGCCATTTTCTCATCACTCTACTGAGCATTATCTTTTCTCTGAAGAGGCAGAGAATCTCATGCTTGGGTTTGAGCAAGGCCATGTTGCATTGCTCTCTAGAGCCCACTGCAAGTTTCTGTAGAGTGCCAGCTTGTGTCCATCAAGCTCTTTTCTTCCATGATGTTTGCAGAGGCCTGAATTAGCCAGGCTGCTGGAGCCCAACATATATTGCCTGATAACTTGTCTGTAACTGACATTATTCCCATACTACTCTGCGCCTGTTATAGTATCTTTTCCTTTTTTTTTTTTTTCTTTTTTAATATTAGGACTGTATTTCGTTTGGGGGGGGGGATATGTGATTTTGTTCTTGGTTTTTCTTTTTTGTCTTGCATGACATTATTTCACCGTGGTCCTAGACCAGGAAAGAAATGCAGATCTTGCTCTGTGTGTGTTCTGGCATCTGTACAGGAAAGAGAGGCAGTGTCAGCTGATGGGTAACCAGGAGAGCAGAAATTAGGACTGTTGGCAGTGAGCTTTTTACAAATGGTTTCTTGGTAAGGCAACACTTGCTGACCACCATCAGAGGTAAGTGATTTGGAAATCTGGAGTGGTGTGTAAGTTCGAAGAGTCTATATACTACATACTGTGTATTTATAATACTACATACTCTGTTTTTTATGTGGCTAGCCACCTTATTGTCTGAGCAATTCTTAAACAGCAGGGAGTGGAAGAGAAAAATCTTTGTGTCTTCCCCTGGGATGTCATGGGCTATGATATCTGGAACAGACTTTGATTAAAAGGCTGCCATGGCACAGGATGGAAATGGTGCATTAGTTGTCTTACGTGGTAACAAAAACTGCTGCTAATCAAGAGAGAGATCTATAATAGCTGGTTTGACCTGTTTCACTACTAAATAAATGTTTGGCTCCAGATAACAGTAAACATTAAAAAAGAAAAAAAAAAATCAACATTGGGGGATGGTATCACCATGTTTATTTTTATCTATACTGAACTCATCTGACTTAATTTTTGCTATGTAAAGGTCTAGTCTCCTTCTCTAGTCTGTGGAGAAAGTGTTAGATGGGATGAATCATCTGCCAGGGCTGGCCTCTTTAGACTTGTGTCTCAGATGGCATTAATGTGTCTCAGGAAGTGCCTCTTTATCTCTTTTGTCTATTAGTGGAGGCTTGTGACTAACCCAGCCAAAAGCCCAACTTTTAAACACACACAGCTGAGTAATAGCAACCCCACCCTTCCATATGGGCACTCCTGATTTTTCCGTCTTTTCTATTTCATAGGAAATGGAAAAGCTTGTTAGGTCTCCTATGCTGAAGTGATGGGGTAGCATTATACTGTCCCTCACTTGTCAGCTTATTGAAATCATCAAGTCTGGGCAAGGAAGGGAGGTCCTGGGCTAGTGAGACACCTCATCTCCCATGAGAATCCATGGGATGTGCCAGGGCTCCTAGCTGTGCTGGGTGAGCCCAGCATCTGCCAGCCTCACAAGCTTGTGATGGGATCAGCAGTGGTTTCCCAAGTTATCTGTGGCTATTGTGCCAAGTATACATGCATGTACCATGAGAATAAATGAGCTAGGGGAGCACATGCCAGATTTGCCTAGGGAGTAAGAAATAGATTTTCATGTGTGAACAGTGACACAGAAAGGGAAAAGCATGTTTTGTTCATGGGAAAGAGAGACTGGCAGAACTGCAGCTACATTCCCTCCTGGAGAGCTCCTTCTTTACACTAATTCCACTTGCACTGCACTCCTAACTTGGATCCCTTTTAGGAGGTGTGGAAAGAAATCAGGCTGTGACTGCCTCTCACTTCTGCCAATAAAACAAAAGTCATTCAAGTCCTTAGTTCTTGCATTCAATGAAATAACGATTAGTTCTGGACAATTGTGATGATTGCCAAATTTCAATTTTCTTAGCAAATAATTTAATAGACAGCATTGTGAAGCTCATGTGGAGCTAGCCAGCTTAGCCAATTGTCAAACCTAGTTAGAGAAAGAAAGAAGATAAAATCCAAACACATTATCACTCCACCTTAGCTAGCCTGTACTGCAAACTTCTTTCTCTCCACTTGTCTGCCACTCAGACATTTAGACAGGCTGTCATTATAAGCCATCCGCTGCCCCAGCTTTGCCCCAATTTTTTTAAGCCCTACAGCACTGTCATTTGATGTGTCTGGTGAGAGAATTAAAGTAGATGAAGACTGAGGATACCACTCCCTTAGGTAATGATATATTCTGATTCCCTCCAGCTATCTTCCTGACAACCCAGTCCTCCTCATCCTGGCCTTACTTTCCACTTCCACAGACCGAAGAATAATTAAAACTCCTCTACATAAAGCATGGCTTCATTCAACATTCATCTTAGACTCTGTTCAAAAATGCTTCTGACAGATGGGTTATATTCTGTGCCATAGCAATAAGTTAGTTGGCATGCAATAGCCAGCAGGAAAAGAAGACAAAAATACCTGGCATGGAAAAGCCAAGAAAGAAGGGAGACAAAAACACTGAAGTGGTGCTTGAAATGAGGCTTCATCAGTTTAAACAAAAAAGTGCTAGACCTTGAAATTATTATGGAGGTACTATCCCAAATGCATTCAGCAGAGATAAAACTACTGAAATGTATCTCTTGATCCATCAGGTATTCAAGAGGTTTTAGAATGAGATAGGAACATACAGTTATTTCCATCAGTACTACAAGTCATGAGAGTTGCAGCTTGGAGGTCATCACGAGTGGGTCAAATTTCCTTGCTCCAAATTGTTCTGGAAAGGAAACAGTAGATCTTTAATCATAGGAAACACAATCACTTCAAGTCACCTAATGAGGAAAGAAAAGTTTCTAGATAAGCAGTTTTAAACACCATCAGGCTGCCAAAAGGCACATCCTGGGGGGATGCTGGAAATAATAATTCTCATAACTGCTCTTCCTACCAACACTAACACTGCTTGTCTCTGGTGTAATTAGTCACATTTAGATGCAGCTTTTAGCACTAGGAAGCATCCTTCCAGTCTTAAAAACACAGTCAAAGGACTCAAAAGTTTTGCCCAAAAAACCCTACAAAACCCAAAGGCACCCACACCCAGTCATTCTGGCAAGATGGTACTCTCAAAAAGCAAAGCTCTCATGACTTGTGATGTTATCACAGCCTTGGAATGTGTGCACAGTCTTACTGACTTGCAGTGTTATTGGTTTGGGGTTTTTTTCTTAATTGCATTAAATAGTTGATATATCACATACTATTATAACAAGAAAAACAGGTTTGAGAAAACAAAACAAATATGCCAGTGTAGTTATAATTGTATTTAAGAGATAAAATAGGCAAACATGAGATGTAGGGCCAGAATAACACTGAATGTGCCATGTTTCCCTAATTATGTGGACATAACTTCATGTTTCTCAAAGGTGATTGATACAAAGAATACACATTGGCTGTTCTCCAAGCAATTTTTCTTTGCTACATATCGGGCAAAGCAACACCCAGGGCTCTAACCCAGGCTGCAAAGGAAGCTAGAGCTGTGGGGAGCAAGGGAACCCTGCAGTGTGCATTCATTCTACTCTGCAAACTCCCCATCATTTTCAGGGCACCCTGAACTGTCCACTTAACATCAGCAAAGAGAGGCTGAGAAATGGAGATATTCCTGTGAGAGTAATAACTAGTGAAGCTGGCTTGCCTGGGTAATGACAGCTGAAAACTACTAACACGTATAGGTGAGCAAGTTTAAAAGAGGAAGGAGAATGGCAACATCCAGTAAAGGGGAAGAAGTTCTCCACCACATCCAGGTAGATACAGAGGAGGTACCCGGAGGTACTGAGGATCACAAAATGCCCCAATTTATTATTCAGATCTGAGCTCTCTTATGGTTTTTTGTTGTTGTTTTCTTTGTTTGAGGTTTGTTTGTTTTTCCTTGCTGACTGCTTGATAGAAAGCTTGTTTGTGAGGGTTATAAATGCTCTACGCATCGTGTAGTTCCTAGACAAAAACCTGGGAGCTGGAACAGCCACATCATTGACTGCATAATCCCCAGAGAGTGTACCTGCTCCTTAGTGAGGTCCATGAAGACAATGAAGGCTTAGACACACTGTTGGTGCAACTCCAGCTGAACCTGAAAGCAAATACAATCCAGAAGACAGTACATCAGTCCTGTGACTACTCACAGAGAGGAGCTCAACTGGGACTGTAACAAGAGGTCCTGAAGGTAAGAGACTATGGCTGAAGGTGTCAGAGGTTCCCAAAGGTAAGGCATGCCTGATGACAGCCTGAGAACGTGACTTTTCAGTAAGTTGTAGTGGTTTTGTTTAACTTTCCTTGCTTGTGTTTGAGCATATAGTACATTAATTAAAAGTAATATTTGGATTAAGAGACCAAATATGAAAAGGCGTAAGATTCTACAAATTCAGGGTTCAGTATTAATTTGTTGGTGTGTATCTTGTATGTTTTGTGCAGGCAAGCCAATAACAAACTGCCCTAGGCTTTTGTTTGGACCACACGTACCATATGGTGAGAAAACCTTGGGTGTTCCTAGGCATTGCCAGCCACCTGAACATTCTGCTTGTCTTAGAAAGGGTGTCAGAGCACATTTGAGACCAAATGTTTTCTAGATCTGCCTTCCTGATGTTATGCCTCGTTCTTCACTTCATTATTCCCTACCCATCTCCCTGCCTATGGTTTTCCTGCTGGAGTTTTCCTCATTGCTCCTTCTTGAGATGATCCACTAGCTCCCACAACTCTCCAGCCTCCCTCACCTGCCTACCTGCTCCTGTCACTTCCCAGTTCCTGTGACAATCTACTAGCTCCAGTGGGCCACCCATTTCCACCTTTAAGTTTCATTGCTGAATGCAACAAACAAGTGAGAACTGAGAAAATCTTGGGGCAGAGTTGTGAACACTTTGATGCTGTTTGTGCAAAAAGTTTCAATGTGAGCCCATAAGCTGCCTTCTGTGGTGTGACTGTGAGTGGGTGAATCTGCTAATCCTAACTCTGCCTGCTTCAAAGGCTGGGTTTATTTTCATTACAGAGTTTTTTCCTTCACTTAGTCTCCTTTTCATCTATCCTTGCACAGTGTAGTAGCAGGCACACTTTAAGCCTCCTAACAGAACAGTGTCAAGAGTAACGGAGATTAATGCTGGCTGGAATGAGAGTGAACTAGTGACAAGAGAACATAAGAAGTTCACTATTTATGATTTTTTTTTTTTAATATCTGAAAGGTATTTGGAGACATAGAACTTTATGTCTTTATTGATGCAGCTCTAAAGAGATGTAAAACAGTGGACTCAGAAGGTAAAATAGTGCTGAAAATAATTCTGACAACATTGTAAGAGAAAATATTGAATTGTCATTTAAGGCCTCTTTTATGTGACATGAACATTGCTGCCATTTTTGGTGACGCTAAGTTTGGATTGGACAACATGGTTTCGAGTGGCATGAATTTTGGGGCTAAGATTAGCAGGAAGTCTTTTTAGAGATGTCACACTGACTGTAGTTTTCCTCTGGGATTGTGACACACATTCAGCTGTAACCTGTTGTTACCACTACAAAACTCAGCAATGACCAAGTGGCAGTGAAACAATTGAAGCATTCTGCCTAGCTCCAGTCTCTCCTCCCTACTCTTCTGTTCTTTGCCCTGTAACAGAGGTTTTCTGAAGACCATCTGATTTTTATGTAGGACACCTTCCAAACTCTGCTTGAAAAATTACAAGCACAGTGGTTTCTTTACCTCTGTGCTCCCTGTTATGAAGTGCTGGGAGGTGAAAGCTGTGAATTCACCCTGCGCAGATTGAGATGAATGTGGAGGGTGAAAACTGGTGCTTCCAGTCATGGAGGTAATCGGATGCTTCTTGACTTCCACATAGCCAGTGATGGGGATAACTCAGCAAAATGATTGCACCAAATAATGTAGTGTTGTGCTCTTGGGTCAGCAAGACCCATTCTAAGGCAAACACAGGGATAAAAATGTGCTATGCAGGTAATAGAAAACTTTAATGTTCAAAAAGAAAACCGTAACTCCTCAGTCCTGGTGAGGAATCCTCTTTTCATTCTCTTTCTGTTTACTCAGGCACTGTAATCAGCTTAGGCACTTACTGTACAAATATAAATCTGCAATGCAACATGTATGGCACCTGATATGTATGCAGAGAAACGTGTCACTGAAAAAAAAAATAAAACTACTTAGTCTAATTGCATATTATGCAGATTGCAGAAGCCTTAGGTGCCACAATAGGGTTTGAATTCCCTGCAAAATACAGAAGGATGCCCTATCTCATTGTCTCCTACTGATCAGTGTTTGCTGGGATATAGCCTGACACCCTTTGATCCCTTAAGTTTTAGCTTTTATATTTTCCAGATCAGGACTGCTTTAGTGTATAACTCTAAAACTCCACAAATTGTCAGCTACTGTTCGGTCATTCTATTTAGACAAAACAATTTCTCTCTAAGCCTGTGTTTCAAAGGCATACTTTTTGTTGAAAAGCCCAAAAATGTAAACAACCATGGACAGCAGTGAGAGAAGAAGGGGGACAAACTGGGGATGGGACTCCACTACCTGAAGCTATAATTGGACAATAAGTTTCCGACATGCAAATGGATTGAAAGTAAATCTGTCTGAAAAACACATGCTAGGCGTCCATTCTGGGTGTAGTCTTGGCAAGACTCTTGCATTGCCCGAGGTGTACCTTGTGAAGGCCTTTTTAATAAATACTTCTTTTAGTCTTTTTACTCTGTCTAGCTTCTGTTTCAGGTCAGCCTTCTGTAAGGCATCGCCTTCGCACCCTGGCTGACTAGCCGAGCCATTGAACTTGGTTCCATGGTTTGCCGCTGCAGAAGAGGTGCTTTATTGTTTCTCCAGAATGAACTGCTTGACTATTTGGTCTCTAGGAGAAGTTGATGGTCCATGGAATCCCCACCAAGGTGTTGGCAAAGCAGGACTACAGAAGGGTAACGCCAAGTGCGGCAGAAAGGAATGCAGTATTAAAATACTTCCATTTGGGGCAAAAGACTATGCACTATCATCTACACCAAAGAGATCAATCTCGCTTGCTAATTTAGTGATTGCGTAAGTTGGTGGATGCCAGTGATCTTCAAATTTGAAAGAAGGAGAAAATAACTGCTTTCTAAATGCATTTACCTAATCAAGAAAGACAAAAGACTCTGAGACATTCTAACACTGTATGGTATTAAGCAATCTGCATTGCTTGATATCCATGTTATTTCAATATCCAAAGGTGAAGTGGGCATGGATTCAGCACAAACCAGCCACCATCTATCTATTAAATAGGAAACCTTTTTAATGACAGTGGGTGGTAGGAAGGATGCTGAAAGTTTTTCCAATACTACCAGCTTGTGCATCAGTTCAACTAGGTTTTTATGCACAATCATCTTGTGGATCTTCTTTATTTATTTTAGTTTATTTTATTTATAAAATTCCAGTTTTCTTACCAACAAATCTGGAGTTCAGCAAGGAAGAAAAGGGGAATTATTCTGATTTCTCTTCTTTGCTCCTATCAGGAGAAAAAGGAGATGACAAAAACAAACCTTAGTAGAATAATTTTATCTATTGTCTGTCAGATGTCCCATCCCAAATCAAGAATTTTCTCTGTCAAAAAAAAAAAAATAGTGCCAAAGAACTTTAAGAAAATTATCTGTACATTAAGTATCATGAAACAGGTTGATGATTCACAAACAGAAATTATTTGGAGATTTAGGCCAAAACTTGTTGCTGAAATGTTGGTAAGATGATGCACTAAAATGGAATCTCTGTATATGAAAGTGATCAGACCAGAGCACCTATATTTAGACATTTATTACCGGAGTATTTAGTCTGGGTCTCATTTGTCAGTGATGCAGATATAAGCAAACAATTTTTTCCATTCAAAACACAGTATATTACCTCTTCTAATTAATCTGCAATATTGTTAGAAGATGGTTCTTACAACATGTAAACCAAGCATATCTGATCCTAAATAAATGGTCCTGCTTAGTAAAAGCAGGGAGTACTGAAATTGTGAAGAATTTAAATTCTGGGATTTTTGTTGTTGTTGTTATTTTTAAATACTAAAGAAACACTTTTCTAATTTACTGCACTGGTTTTACACTATATATAATTCCATCTTTTTCTGAGAGAAGTGTTGTTCTAGAAACCTCTAGCCAAAAGGAGAAGAAAATTACTTACATTGCATGAGAATGACTATCTTGAACCAGTCACAGATATTTTCACACCTAAAGACCATAGCAAAGGTAAGAAGGCCAGGCCTGAATACCAGCTACACCCTGCAGCTCCCAGACAAGCCAGACTCCTATCTATCATGTCACTACTGTGTTTAGTACTGTAACAGAACCTGTGGGTCGAAATCAGAATTTAATGTCACTGACTGCACAAAATAAAATGTTATATGCCTGGTCCTATCCTATCCTGTAGATGTTCTATATTTATGGTATGATTTAAAATGGTTCCATCTCAGGGAACCTGTCTTAGCCTTCACTGGGTGTCTTGTGCAAAGAGTTGCTACCCTGGGCATTCCTGTTCATGCTTTTCTCTCCCTGCATGCTTGTTTCTCCTCAGTGCCCACCCTCCTGCAGGAACAGGGACAAGTTATGTTGCGGTTGACACTTTTCCCTCTAAACTATGTTTAGCTTATTTATGCTTGGGCTTTCTTCCAGCTAAACCTGAAAAGACTCTAAAGACTAACACTGTGCTTTGGGTTTTCCATGTTCTAAAAGTGATACTAAAACGTTGTTGAACTTGCTGTGCTGCTGTTCCTAAATGCACAGCTCTGTCCCATCTTTGTCTGCCAGACTGGAATAGCAAGAGCAGACCGGTTTTACTTGCAGGTTCTCACTGATGACTACATCATTATTATTATTCTTGCAAGAACAGCAGTATTTTTTTCATCATTACAACTGTTAGATTCACCTCATCATCCTTTCACCCTTTCTACCATTAAAATTAACAATAAACCTGAAATGTGTCCATCAAAAATAGTATGTTCCTCCATTGTATCACCAGAGAACTGGGATACTATGTTGTCCAAAAGTAAGAAAACACAGTAATTGATTTGGTGCATTTAATGATCTCCTCCTGGTCGTTTTAAAATTTTTTTCTGTTTGTCATGTGAAAGTCACAGGTTTTTAGCACCACTTTCCATACTTTTATGTATTTCCTGAGTCTAAAGATTATTGTTTTATTAATACGAGAGACAACTGAAGAAGCAGAAATGTGAAACTTGTGCATGGTATAGAAGCAATAGGACACAAAACTAGCTTAGAGATAGTGTATATTTATATAATGAATTTTTGTTTTGATTCTAATAACGTCTTGTAAAAATGCAGTTCTCAAAAAATTTTCCACAAATTATCTTGAGGAGAGTATGGAATAATCGTGTGTTGAAAAAATGTACTGTGGAAACATCTCTGGACAAGTATAATCTGTATTACTCTGGGAGTTGTAACATGTACATCCTTAAAGTGCATCTTTGAAATATAATGATACATAAATTCCTAGTCTAATCATCATCAGTACAAAGATGCTTGTTGGCACGGGCAGAAACATTTTGGAGATAGGGAACTTCTTTCTTTTTCTCTTTGTTTGGTTAAAGTGAAATATAGCACTAAAAATGCTGTGTGGATCCGATCTCAACTTCGAGAATTCCAGAAGGGCTTCAGTCATGACAGCAGCCTGTCAGTTTTTTGTCATGTTGAAGTCTGGCTAGAAAACAACTATTTCGTCTATGAAAACATTCACAATGTCTTCTATTTCTGTGTTCACCAGATAATTTATTTCACGTTTAGGTGTAAAATTTCACTTTCCAATGAAAGCAGGAAAGAGTAGCAAGATGATTCCATAATAACCAGGTTTGCAGAAGCACTGGAGTTTCCAGGCATAGGGGCAAAGCTGGATCAGCTTCAGCCCTGGCACCAGCCCACTGCAGCCAGGCAGCCACAGCCTCTCTCCTGCAGCCCGGCCCAGACAACCTGTGATTATTTCTCTACAGTGCAGTATCTCCAGCAGAAAAGTGAGGAGGACAGAGAATGGGTCCACAGCCAGACACTGTCCAGAGTAGTGGGAAAACCCTTTTGCTCCCAAGGCATCTGACTGGTGTGGGTACATGCTCTTCCTTCTCATCCCACAAAATTGCCCTGGCCCAGGTTCTTCCCGTCTGTGTTCTTGTTGCTGTTGTCAAAACCATGCCATTCCTGGAAAATATTCAGTTTAACTAACTGTCATTTTTAGACGGAAAAAAAGCTTTCTTCAAAAATGCTTCTACTTCCTGTACTGCACACGTACTCACTCCTCCACACAACCTTGTTGCTTCAGAAATATTTTTCATAGCTGTTGGTTTTTGTGCAACCCTCATCCTGGCCTGATGCTCCATGATTTTAATTGGGGAAAATAGTAGCACAAAACTGAGGGGGACTATTATGAATTCTTTGAGACATTTAAGCCACCACTCAGAAATCAGACCCTACAAACACAAAGCCACTACAGACATCAAGGTGGCCAGGTCACAAAAAAAAAGCAGTTCTAAAAAAATTGACATTTTTTCTTCAGATTTCTCAGACTTAGTAGTGCTGATGACATATCTGCCAGCTTTACAGAAATAGGAAACTTCCAACACTTGCCCATGAAAATTTTTACAGAATTATTTTTTTAATTTAAATAGAATCATATGACAAATGACCACCATAATTTAAAATATTGATGTCTTTGTGCAAATGCAGAGCAAAGCCTGCTGATGCCTTGACTTATCTGACAGAAGCATATCTAGCTAGGAGAGGACTTCAAATGAAAAAAGAGGATAGGAGAGGTGTCCATTTCCATTAGACACTGTCTTGTCAGGAATCCTTTCTCCCTTTGGAGCAGTACTAGGGCTGAGTGGAGCCTGCAGATGCAGGCTGATCCCCTGCCTCCCTGCCAAGCACAGCACTGCTTCAGAAAGGTGCCCCTGGGGGGGCAGAAAGGGCTGGCAGGGTAAGAGAGGCAATTTAGCCTACTTTAATAGCATTTTCACAGAATTGCTTGGTAATTATAGAAAATGTGTTCTGATTCAGTATTTCTATTTTAATTGGATTTATCCAGGAAAATAATTTTGGATTTGGTTTGACAAGGTTTGAATTGCAAAACAAGATTTGCAACTATATTAATCAAGTCAGCCTGCTATGAGAATGGCAGCCTATTTTGCCACAGTACAACTTTTTTGTTGGTAGACTTAAGTGCCAAAAGAAGCAGAAATTATGGGCTTATTCTCCAGGGGAAAGTATAGAGCACTGTGTTTTCAATTCACCTTTTGAAGGCCTGCTCACAAAATCCTAGAGGTGTAAGCCCTGTCAGAAGCTTCTTGCAGCTGAGAGGACAGCATGGGAGCTCTCCATGTGTGGATCCGTGGAGCAGGCAGTCATTCTCTTCAGCTGCAGCTCATCTGTGTGGGAAAGCTTAGTTTAGGCACAGCATCTTCCTCCACTGGTGCTTGGGAATTCACCTATCCATACCCATGATGACCTGTGGGAAGAGGGTGTGTAATACTCTCACTTCTGAACACACTATGGTGCTGGGGCAGAGTGGCTGGACAGCTGCCCAGTGGGAAAGGAGCTGGGGGTGCTGGTGACAGCAGCTGAACATGAGCCAGGCTGTGCCCAGGTGGCCAAGAAGGCCAATGGCATCCTGGCCTGGATCAGCAATGGTGTGGCCAGCAGGAGCAGGGCAGGGATTGTCCCCCTGTCCTGGGCACTGGTGAGGCCACAGCTCGAGTGCTGTGTCCAGTTCTGGGCCCTCAGTGCAAGAAAGGCCTTGAGGGTCTGGAGTGAGTCCAGAGAAGGGCAAAGGAGCTGGGGAAGGGCACAAGTCCTGTGAGGAGCAGTGAGGGAGCTAGGGGTGTTTAGCCTGGAGGAAAGGAGGCTCAGGAATGACCATATCCCTGTCTACAACTGCCTGGAAAGGAGAGTGTGGCCAGGTGGGGTCAGGCACTTCCCCCAGACAACAAGTGACAGGACAAGAGCACAGAGTCTCAAGCCGCACCAGGGGACGTTTAGGCTGGACATCAGGAAAAATTTGTTAATGGAAGGGGTTGTCAAGCATTGGCATGAACTGCTCAGGGAAGTGGTGGTCGCCACACCTAGCAGTGTTCAAGAAATGACTCGACGTGCCACTTTGTGCTATGGTTTACCTAAAAGTGTGGTGTTTGTTCAAAGGTTGGACTCAGTTATCTTGGAAGTCTTTTCCAACACTAATGGATCTATGAAAGCTGTGGAGCAAGACTCTGTGAGTGCCCCAACAGGAGGTAATGCTGCCCACGACCACTAAAGATTAGATAACATAAATAACTTCTGTTCTACTATAATAAGACCTTATGTAAGCACTTATAATGGGAATGTTCACAGATGAGAAAAAAGGTCTTTGCCAAGGTCCCAGCCTTAACTGAAGGAGTAGTCCTGTTAATTTCACAAGTTTGCTTGCCTAAATACATACCACTCTTGTGAAGATAGTGGTATATCATTTAGCCCTAAACAAATTAGAATATGCTAAGCAGATTGATAGGTGAGGGGACCATTAGAAGACGAAAAGGGATCACAGAGTTTATTTTGTTTTGAAAAAGTGTTTGATTATTCTTTACAAGAGTACAGGATGGAAGATATTCCCATTTTGCTTTTGGTAAAAGTAATCCAACACTTTCCTACCTTTCATTTTAGCAGGCAGAATAAGCCAATTTATGAAAATGTCTTTGATCAGCCATTTCCCTTCTGAAGAGTGGTTACTGTACATTCCTGGAACACTCTGTCTCTGGAGCACAACCCCCCACTCTGCTCGCTTTCCCGAGACACTGCTGTGGTGCAGATACATCTGAGATCATCTGGAAAGCTTCTCCCACTGAACCTGACAGCCTTCTGGGAAACATCTGTGCTCTTTCAGTCTAAGCTGAATTAGCAGCAGCTAGAAAACAAAACCTTCTTCAGAAGTTTAGGTGCACTGGTGGTAATGCAAAATAAAAATAAGAGAGAGAGAGCATGACAATTATTTCTATTTAAATCATGGCTGCAGCTCCTCAAAGCTCTCTGTCTAAAGGGATGTTCAAAAAAAGTTCAAGCAATAATTTTTTACTGTACAATAAGCTGTAGGTCTTCAACACAGAGATAGAAATAGAGTGAAATAAAGAAGTTAGCACTCAGTCCAACAGTAGAGTGCCTTCTGTATGTCCCATGGATTTTGTAGTTACTTCAGTTGAATTCTCAGTCTTTGAAAACTGCATTTATGTATATTCAGTAACAATTGCTCATATAAGCATTTGACAATGACTCCTAAAAGCCCTGCAGTCTGTTTTTTACCTTGTTTTTCTGCAGTCAGGTGTTTAGCACTCTCAAGACAGTGAGGCGCTACATCCATATGCTTCTGCCAAAAAACATGCCCTAGAGAAAAAAATTTTGATGTGGATTTTTTTCCTTTGTAAAATTTTGTCTTTCAGTTAAGTAAGGAGCAGGGATGTTACTTGCTGGTGTTAGTACATTCCTTTCCTTTGCCATCTCTGGCTGCTCACACGCTTGTGCCCATATTGAGAGCTGAAGTGTTTTTTTGATGAACAGGGCTTTATAAAGATATTTAATTGTTTATTCTAATTCAGTGAGAAGCAGTATATCAGATCACTTATTTCACTAAGGTATGAGCCTTGAACCAATGTAATCAATGATACAGGAAAAGAATATAAACATAGGTTTCTAAAGAAGTTAACAAATCAAGTTGGAATTAATAGCAACAAAAGAGATATAATCTAATTTTCTTTCTGAACAATTACTTTCTGTAATTTCTGGGGCTTTGTTTCAGGCCCACTTTTTCTTTTAGTGAATATTGTCAAGGATGCAGTGATAGCAAGGAATTCTTCCACAATATATACTAGTGGTGCTTTTTTTACATATACCAGGCATACAATTCACTGACTGTAGGTTTTTAGATTAAAATATGAATTTGGACATTTAAAGCAATATAAGTAAAAAGCCTCTCAAGGTAACTAAGACTTTGTTTTAATTGAAGATTTTCTTTATCATCACAGGTTTATTAAAATAATTCTCAGCAAAATTAATTTCCTTCCAAGAAACAAATCACTGAATTAAAAGAAAAGCAATTCTGAATTGTGTGCTAAGACATCCAATAGTGGTTAAATTTAATCAGATAGCATTGCATCTAATAAGCCCAGTTGCAGAGCTACTCAATTAATGTACCCTTGTTATGGTGGCGTTAGTCTGAATTAAATGCAAACTACTAAGAAGGAACTAGCCATTTAATCAGCTCTGTTATGACACTAGGTTTTTTAACCTAATGCTACCTAAAGTTGCTACATAATGATGAAAATATACCCGTTAGTAAAGACACAAACTTTATGTGGAAGACTGAGAAGACTCTTTTACTACACGTGTCCAAACAGCAGGTAAGTTTTCTGCAGTATTGGCTTAGCCTAAGTAATTCTTATAAAGACCAAAACAAACAAAAGGATGGAGCCATCGCTTGAATGAGTGACTCTGACAAACTAACACTGAAGAAATCTTATTAATTTAACATTGTTGACATGGGCTGAGTGGCAAAGCAGCTTGGAAAACAGAGTGAGTGAAACAGAAAATTTAAAAATGCTGTAAGCTTTAAATAAAACATAAAACCATTTTATGTGTATGTGTGTGTGCGGAGGACCATTACACACAACACAGTGTTTGATATATGGCATATAATTACAGGAAGTAAGTAGAAGGTGCCATGATACCTGTCAATTATCAGCAGGCAGAAAATGAAGATAACATACATAATTCATCAGCATGCTGCCCTTTGTTGTTAAGGCGACTGATTTGGCTCCATATCATAACTGCTTATTTAAAACAAGACATTTGAATTCAAATGAAATACTGTTACCTTTACAAAATGTGTTCAGTTATTACACTGATTCAGATGCATGTATATGCATTTTTAAATGCTAGCAAGGAAGGCTACGACTTTAAAATTGCTTTTAGAAAGGTATAGAGGTCAATTCAGATTGATAACTGTATAATTTAATTCTGCCTGCTTGAAGTCAGATGTATCTTTAGAAAAAAGCCATCTAGATAAGGGCTACCAGTATGTACTGAATAGATATTGTGTGGAGGGTTTACATGTTTTTTTTCTGTCAAGGAATGCCCTCATTTAAGATTAAAAAATAAAAAAAATTTAAAAACAATAGCTACAAAAAAAAAAGCCTAATAGGAATACAGAGGGTCTGGAAATTATTAGTATCCACTGCCTGGGTGGATACTAATAATTTTGTGGAGACAAGTATTCGACATTTGGAGGGGGATAGGCCTGGGAGATGATATAAATTTGTGTACAGTGCAGAAAATATAAAGAAGAAACTTACAAATTTTTTTTACTATTTCAGAATACAAGAAGACGACTCATTGTGAAATCAAGAGAATATCAAAGAGATATAAGAAAACTCATCAAGGGAAATGGCTTCCACATAAAAGCAAGGTGTTCACAGCTGGAGTTCACTTCCACAAGATGAATGGAAGCAAAAAGCTGTGTTGCATTAGCAGGATTTCTACAAAAGTTAAACTTTTAGAGTGATGAATGCATTCACACCCACATATAAAGGAAGCCATGGATGTTCTCATTGTGTATAAAGTTCCAAAGTTCCACTGTGTACCAAAGTTGGTACATCTGATGAATGCATTTCACTTAGAGGAGTTTGTTAGCACTTGCCTGTGCCACGTTTGGTTCTGGATAGGTAGATGTACCATGCAGCTAGAATGCAGTACATCCTGTGTTATTGCTAGATAAGCATAAAAATTTTCAAGAGCCAAATCATTTTCATACAGAAAATTATTTTTCTAGGTAGAATAAGAAGCTCTAGTAAACCAGATGACATACAGAAACACATGACATGAAAGTAATCTGAAAAGGAGAAGAAAGGTAGTAAAATGCGCATTGGATCCGTCCTTTCCATGCAGGCTGCAGTTAAGCAAGACCCTCACTGGCAGCCTGGCCTTGGCCTGGAACCCTTTCTGCGTTTTTTTATTTCCATTACTGGCCTGAATGAGGCCTTGAACAAGAATGGTCTCTCTCACAGCTGAAAGGGAAATTTTATCAGTTCAGCTTAGGGAAATGTTTTGGGTGAAGTTTTCAAAACTCAGTTGATAGGAACTAGCAAAACAAGAAAGAATCGATTATATAAAAAACAAGAAGCCATTAATTACATAAAAAGCCAGGACAACAGTCTGCAAAACTAGCTTTCTGGGGGAAGCTGACTCTCATCCCCATCTCTGAAGATTCCCCCAGAGTCCAGGTGCTTTCTCCTCAGCTGCTAAAGTGTTTATCCTTGCTGTGCAGGTTCTGGAGCCAATTGATTACTCAAAGGCCAGGGTATCCTTTGTCCAAACCTGAGGAGGAGTTTCAGGTACTGCACCTCATTCTATATTTTATCATCCAAACTCACCTCTGACGTAAGATGCAGTCTATTTGTTCTAGTAAATGCAAAACTGAAAATCCATACTTAATACAAGGTTTTGGATACGGTGCTTTGGTTAGCTGCAAAGAAATTCAAATCAATTAGTCTTCACGTAAAACAATACAAAGTGTTGTCATATTTCTGTTCAACACACAATATACATTATTTATCTATCCATAGTAGCATTGTAAAAAGCAGCATATTTTGAAGCACATGTGAAATAGAGACCCATTTCTCACAAGCAGGTAAAACTGTATTCAAACACATGCACTGCATAAACAAAATATTTATTATACTCACAAATTATCTGTACACTCTAAATGTAAAAAATTACTGTACTGCTGATTATTTCCCCTGAGTACACATAAAACAGTGCCAAGGGGCAGAACAGTACCAGACTAGTTCAACCACACCTCAGGCTTCCTGCAGGGGCACTGAAATGGTGATCTCAATACATTTCCTTGTCTTTGTTGCACTTTCTCTCACCCTCGGTGATTACTTTGCACACTTGGCCAACATGTGGGAACAAGATGGCAGAGCTGGAAAGCAGCTGCAGTTTGGGAAGGGCAGAGGACTTCGTCCCTCTGTAGTAAGACAGAGTCACCCAAACACGTGGACAGTGATCAAACAGCAGTGACAGTAAGGATATGGGGAGGGCAAGAAAGGAAAGGATAGGAGAAGTTTGGGGACATCCTTACTTAAGTTTTGCCACCAAAATACAGACTCTTTGAATGAACTTCATGATGTTTTTTTCACCTTGCCTAGCCTGGGTAATTTTCATCATGCTTCTGTTTGTAGCTCCAAAAGCCTTCTGAAGGGAGAATGTACTCCTTTTGCACATATTTGGTTCTGCTGGGTGATGCAGCTATTGTTCTCCAACACAACCGACCCAGGATCCCCTTAACAAGTACCCTAATAGAACTTGATGCATATTGCCATAATATTTCTCCCAATCTGGGACTTCAAGCACCTAGTTTCCTTTGATTGGCAGTTCGTAACTAAATTATGTTCATTCTTGTTTACACATTCCTAGGAAAATTTGAGAATGGAGAAAAAAGCAAAAATGCTTCTTCTGACCTCCACGCAATATCAGCACCATTATTAGAGGCACTGGGTTTTAGTACAGGCTAGAAACAAAGTACATGGTAGTGTATTAAACAAAGGGGATGATGCAGAGCAAATACAAAACAATCAGCCCTATAGACATAAAGGATGACGTTCAGGTAGCAGGAAAAAAATTAATCTCCTGAATTCCAGCATTCTGTAGTTTATCAATCCTTCTACCTCATGCTTAACAGGAAAAGATACTTTTAGGTCTAGGTGAATGTAAAATCTTTGCAAGATGTAAAGAGAATCAGACCAGTGATTTCTGAGGAGCAAGCTGGAATAAAATTTTTTTCTTTTCTTTCTGACCTGTTAAAGATGGGTTTTGAGCAGGGACAGAAACTTCTGTTCTTCAGTAAAAGTACGCCATGGGTTATCAGTCATGGAATATGCCTGAGCCAGAACCAAACGTGACTTACAGTAAAGATGGTGTTTATTGCTACTAAAAGAAAAAATTATAACTGCATGTAGATTTTAAAGTAAGGGTGGAAATGTGATACTTTATGGCACAAAGAGTTCCCTATAGGCAACAAGTGCATAACATACTCTAGGCATATAAAAATGGGGATTTGTCCTGTGTGGAGAGTTAATCAAAAATGGTAAATAAAAGGACACCTTTTTTTCAGACTTTGTTTACAGTGTCTCATTATGGAATAGAATCACAGAATGATAGAGTGGATTGGGTTGGAAGGGACATTAAAGATTATCTACTTCCAAACCCCCTGCCGTGGGCAGNGTCCCTTTTAAATGGTCTGCACCTCAACTCATAAGTTTTCCAGCTTTTACCCTCATGATTCGCTCCCTGATCTCACTGGTGGGGCAGTGAGAAAGCAGCATGGTTGCTGGCTGGGGTTAAGCCANAATGTGGCCCACTAGATCAGGTTGCTCTAAGTCCCGTCCAACCTGAACACTTCCAGGAATGAGGCATTCACAACAGGTGGTGAGGCAACTTGTTTCAATGCCTCACCACCCTCACTGTAAAGAATCTCTTTGTAACATTTAATACAAACCCATAGAGTTTTGTCTGGGGTAGAGTTAATTNTAGAAGGTGATAAAAGGTCTTTTTGGAACCTTTTCTCCTCCATGCTGAGCAACCCTAACTTTGTCAGCCTTTCCTTGTAGTAGAGGTGCTCCATCCTTCAGATCATCTTTGTGGCCTCCTCTGGACCCAATCCAACAGGTCACAGAATGACAGGCTGAACTGAGTTGGAAAAGTACCCACAAAGATCATCGAGTTCCACTCCTGGCCCTGCACAGCACCAACCCAAGAGTCACATCATGTGCCTGAGAGCATTATCCAAATGCTTCTTGAATTCTGTCAGGCTTGGTGCTGTGACCACTGCCCTGTTCCCGTGCCCAACCACCCTCTGGGGGAAAAACATTTTTTTAGTATCCAACCTAAACCTACCCTGACACAACTTCAGGCCATTCCCTCAGTCCTGTCAGTGGTTACCATAGAAAAAAGATCAGTGCCTGCCCCTCCTCTTCCCCACCCAAGGAAGCTGTAACTGCAGTGAGGTGTCCCCTCAGCCTCCTTCAGGCTGAACAGACCAAGTGATCCCAGCTGCTCCTCATACGATTTCCCCTCAAGGCCCTTCACTATCTTTGTTGCTCTCCTTTGGACTCTTTCTAATAGTTTCGTATCTTATCCTCTGGCACCCAGCACTCGAGGTGAGGCTGCCCCAGGGCAGGGCAGAGCAGAGCAGGACAATCCCCTCCCTTGCCTGGCTGATGCCCCCAGGACACGGGTGGCCCTCCTGGCTGCCAGGGCACTGCTGGCTCAGGTTCAACTTGCCATCGACCAGGACCCCCAGGGCCCTTTCCATGGCACTGCTCTCCAGCCTCTCATTCCCCAGTCTGTCTGTACATCCAGGGTTGGCCCATCCCAGCTGCAGAGCCCAGCACCTTCCCTCACTGCTGAACTTCATAGGTTGGGGATTGCCCAGTCCTCTCTGCAGGGCCTCCCAGCCTGGAGGGAGTCAACAGCTCCTCCCAGTTTTGGATCATCTGCAGACTTGCTTACAGTCCTGCATCCAAGTCATTATGAAGATGTTGAAGAGCTCAGGGCCGAGGATGGAGCCCTGTGGAACCACTCTAGTGACAGGTCCCCACTCTGATGTCACCCCAGTTACCGTAACCCTTTGTGCCCAACCCATGAGCCAGCTGTTCACCTGTCACAGGACGTGTTTGTCCAGCTATGGGCTGGATATTATGTCCAGAAGAATTTGGTGCTAGGGACCCTGAGCTGAATGCAGTGCTCCAGGTGGGGTCTCACCAGAGCAGAGCAGAGCAGAGCAGAAGGGCACAATCCCCTCCCTGGCCCTGCTACCCCCACTGCTCTGGATGCAGCCCAGGACACGTTTGGCTTTCTGGGCTGTGAGTGCTCATGGCTGGGTCATGTCAGCTTCTCATCCATGGCACCCCCTAAGTTCTTGCCAGCAGGGCTGCTCGCAACCCCATTATCCCCCAACTTGTGTTGATATTGGGGATTGCCCCAACCCAGATGCAGCACCTTGCACTTGGCCTTGTTGGATCTCATGATATTCACATGGGCTCACTTTCCAAGCTTGTCTAGGTCCCTCTGGATGGCATACCTTCCTTAAGTTGAATAAATCAGAGATCTGTTCCTCTGAATAGGTCCCAGACCATGTTTTCTCTCTTATAGTCTTGATGAAAATACTTTATATCCATGCAATCTCATATTCTTTACAAGTTCAAACTGATACTAAACTTTTAGTAATGTTCATATGGCTCGAAGATGAACGCAGAAACCAAAACTAAAACACATTAAAGTGAAAAACACAGCTGTCTAAAAATTGCATATATGTAATATATGTAATGTTCATGGTCAGTATAAAGGCACTTGTAGCTTCCAGCAGAGCCAAACTCACATGCTTTGCTGATAGGGTGTGGGCTTTTGGGTCTTCCTGAAAATGCTGCTGTCAGAGACTACGGCAGTCTCTGTTTAACTTTCATTTTAGTCAAAATAATGGACATAATCCCACTTACGCAGATACAAGGCAAAGGACTTTAAATCTCCTGTATGTAGGGCTGTGCTGGCAGTTGAGTAACACATAGTAAGATAGCTAGACTCAGACAGCCACTTATAATTTTTCAAATTAGTTAAAAATAGCAGCTGCTTTTTGCTACAGAATTTTCAGATGCAGAACCTCAGATGGCATAAATCATCAAATCCATTGAAGTCTACCGGAACTATGATAATTTACATCAGATGAGAATCTAAATTATCATTGGAC
Source organism: Drymodes brunneopygia (assembly GCA_013400955.1). NCBI lineage: Eukaryota > Metazoa > Chordata > Aves > Passeriformes > Petroicidae > Drymodes > Drymodes brunneopygia. Next base: position 186,855 of record VZTZ01033107.1, read on the forward strand.
ATATAGACTCACTACAGGAATATTAAATGAGAAATGCTGCCTAGTCTATATAGCAAAAAGTCTGGAAAAACAGTTGATCCAATTGTGTCAGTCAGTCCATATGTTAAAACATAGGTGTGATAGTCTCGGAAATGCCTGACAACTTGTGGATATGATTCAATTGTAATTTCAAGTGCAGATTAGACTCACCATTTTGTAGCAGGAAGAAGATGATATCTATGGAGTAGAAACAGACTTCAAGAATACCTCAGTCAGGAATACTTCCAGCCTGGAAGAGCAGTTAGGCTTCTGTTACAAACAACTGTTATCACAGCATTTTGATGTAAGTCTGGTGTGTGTCCCAGGAAAATCTCATCTGAAGTCAAATAGATTTTGTCTCTTTCAGAAGAGAAACCTCATTCAGACTAAAAACCAAAAGTAAAACTGGGGAAAGGAGGATGGAGAAGGCTTTGCCAAAAAGCTTTTTGGTTTCTCGCCAAAACCACACATAAAATGTTTTTTCTTTTGATGCCCATAAGAAAGGAGGATATGATGGTCAAGTGCAGTCATGAATAGACCAGCAAATGCTGTGCTGCTTTACAAGGTTTCTCCTTGTGACCTTGTTGCAACACAAAGAATAGCATCTGAGATGCAAGATTCTAGTAGGAGAAGGCAAAAATCAGCCTGGAGGTGTGAGATTCTAAGCTATCATCTCATAACTGTTGTACTTTGGAACCTCCTGTGTCAGTGAGAGCTGGCACAGTTTTTTGCCAGGGAGGAGACGCACAGAGATTCACAGTTAAAGGTGATTCTTAGAAGCATCTCAGTCTTAAAAGCATTTCAGTTCTCAATGGAGCAATGGAGTTCCCAAGGCATGGAAACATAGGACCAACCACCCTAGAGTTTCAGATATAAGACATAAGGAAGATTTAACAGTCTGAGGATTTGCTTACTGTGCTGGTTTTGTATGGGGTAATTTTCTTCACAGTGACTGGTANTCTCAGTCCATGAGTTCTCTATTTTACCCTTCTGATTCTGTTCCTGATCCTATCAGTGGGGCAACGAATGAGCAGCTGCCTGAGGCTTGGTGACTGGCTGGGCTTAAACCACAACTTATTATGGATTCCCAGAGTAGTTTAAGTCCAGTTAAACAGCTACTCTGATGTGAAGATGATTAGGAAGGAGTTAGACATCACAGGTATCCTTCAATGAGTGTCAACCAGTGAAACTACAAAGGACATGCCAGGCAATCTGATTAGAAAAAATTACTGCTAGAAGAGAAAAAAGAATCTCTTCCAAAGTAAAATAATGTTTAGGAGCTTAGTGAGAAACTGGCTTCATCTGAATAGAGGCTAAGCTCTGGAGCCACTGATACCAATGGCAGCAATTAGCCCAGCTCCCTCCTGGCCAATGATGCAATGAGGAGGTGACCAGTGTCGCCTATGTGGCAATGTTACTAGTGACACTACTGTGGTTCTTCCTTCTCTTGACTTCTTGAGATCATGCTATTTATTAGCTTCTTCAACATGGGACAAGAAAACATCCTTTGTGATGTCTTTTTGTAAATTAAAAAAAAATAAATTGAAACACATCCCTTTTTTATCAGTATCAAAGGAGTTAAAGAAGTCAGGAGACTTGTATAGCATACCAAGGCCAACTTTGTACCAAAGGCCTGTTGACAAGGCATAGCTACCAGGTAGAAGGTTTCAGCCTGGAGAAAATTTAACACAAAAATTCAGATGATCAGTCATAAAAAAATGAGTGCCAATAGAGAAACAAATATTCAATTCTTGTTACGGACTACTTGGAATGCTGATCTCATTGAAACATGTGCCTTAACTTATTTTAAATTTCTTATGTAATTATACCCTGTTTTCAAGTTCTTGTCACTGCACAGAGGTCTCTTTTGTATAAGTTCATATTCAGGTCGAGTTCAGAGAAGCTTCACAGACATCAGAGACAAGACGTTGTCCTTCTGCCAGTGTGGTTTTGCCCCAAGCTGCAAGAAAGCTGAACCAGCCACTGTAAGGGATATTTACATCTTTTATTGCTTGCAGAAAGGAAGTTTTCAGCCAAGGAAGAATACAATTTTAGTTTTCCGTGCACAGACAGGGAACCTCTTTGCTGTAAATAATGATAAGGTAATGTTGCTAATTACTTCTGCACTTTTTATTCAAAGGACTAAAGACCACTTTACAAACAAAAGACAAAACAGGAGATGGAAGTTTTGGATACGCTAAAAAAGCAACTGTCGATATGGACATATCTATGTTGCATTCAAAACCCTACAGGCATACAAGACTTAATACAAGATCTTGAACTGTTAATCCAGAATGGTATTCCACCTTCTGTATATGACCACAGACATACAGTGATGCAGAATCACCAGATAAACTATTAATGCAGAAGACTATTGCTGAGAAACTGGAATAAACAGAACAAAGGAGTGCCAAAATCCAATGTGTGACTGTCTCTCTTCCATGGACATCTTTAGAACAGATTCTTATTCTGGATCCTTTGCCACACTACACCATTTACAAGTGATTATGTCCTTTCTTAAACAGCTGCAGCTGCCCTGAAGTTCCAGTACAAATGGTAGCTACCACAGGCAAAAAAATGGATCATGAAGTTAACCCATAGAAGAGTTGAAGGGAGAACCAAAACAACTCCCCATGAAAGATAAGGCTTGAACATCCACTTTGACCATCCACTGGGCTGATCTGTTTTGTCATAGAAGTCTCTGTGCTGTCCTGAACTATTGCTGAGTTGAGCTACAATAGATATTTTAAGACAGATATCTCTTGAGGTTAAAATTAGAGGTGGGAAGCCCATTGTAACTTAAACTGTTTTAATGGTCCTAAATGTACCATATTTACCTATGAGGGTAGCAAGGGACATGTGTTCTTTGCAGATGTAACTGTCATCAATACTGTCTTACATGAAGTAGCAACTCTACATAAAATATTCCAAATTTCCAGACGAGCTGATGTGTTATCCCAAGATGGTGTGTTGTAGCAATAAAGAGCCATCACTGTTCTGAGCATCTGCTGAGAGGGCAGAGTCAGCTTAAAATGTAGCCAACTTTCAGAAGTTAGTTAAAAACAGTTCTGCATCTTCCTACACATCTCCTAAATCATTTGTGGAACTTATTTATATAAACATGTCTGTCCTGCTAGGTGACAGATGCACAAAAAAGAAGACACAGACTTAAACAAAAACAGTGAAGTTAACCACTGCTAAACGTGCAGGCAGAGTAACCAGAGAATTATTTTTGTTCAGCATTACTTGCAAGAGCTGGCATGACTCAATGACAAAGCTGTAGTTATGTTGACTCTGCTTCTTCCAGAAAGCAGTGACCTGTGGAGAGACATGAAGAAGCAAGCTATAATTCAATCAGCCTTCATTCTGACAGACCACAACTTCCTGTATAAAGGATTTCTGCAAGAACATCACAACATGCATCAATGAAAAGTATTTATTAGATGAAGTTTAACTGGGATAGCAGGGGACTAACTCAGATCTAGAACTTCCTTTTATATTCCTCTCCTTTTTTCCCATTGACCCCACAAATTTCTTCTTTATATGCAGAAAATAGAATCTTCATCTTGTCTAAGAATTGTCATTCTTCACTTTTTTCCCCAAGTAAACTCAGGTAAAAGATTTGCACCATTGTTGATAATAAAAAGCTAGTAGTATTTCTATTTTTTAGGTATACTTCACACAAAATTATAGTTGTTATGCAGTTTGAATCACCACTGGATATTAGTATTTATACCATTTTGCTTTCACTCATCAAAGTAAGATCTATACAAATGATAGGACAACTACTCTTGCTGAGATCAGCATAAGCTGAACTGATAAATTTTGCATAATTTTCATGCTGCAGATACTGAAGTGTAATCCCATATGGACTGTAGTCTCAAACATTATTTTTCAGTTCTTGAGCTACTTTTAAACAGTTGCCTTCTGAGTACTAATTTCAGAACTGCGTTGGCAGATCCTTACAGACAGTGTCCTGAATGTTGCCATGGTTATACTCTTCATTTAGTAAACAGTATGGAATAAACCCTCATTCACTGGCAAGAATGCAACTTAGACCAATCCCCAGGTACTCTTAAAGTGGTTCCTCTTCATTTACACCTAAACTCTGAGTAAGCAGAGATTGCAGGTTTCATTTCCAAATAGTCAATGTGGGGGACACCATGCCTTCTAAGAAGTGCTCAGACTAAGGAGCAATTTTGTCTCGGATCACCACTGCAAACAAGAAAATATATTCTGAGGAAAGGGAAGAAGTTGCCTTCTTCCCCTTAGCAGATGTGGTGACTGCGACTCATGAGTACCAGGTGGAAGTTGTCACCATAGTATCAATTATTGGGAGTGAAAACAGCAACTTTGCAAGGCTCAGAGCTTTTTATGGAGGATTTTCCTGATGCTACAATCAGTCCAGGGTGGATCCAATTTTGCTGGTGGTAAATACCATTTAGAGGGTGGAGCTGGCAAGAAATTGTGTTTTTACATTTATCCCTCAAATCTTACTCACTTTAGTTCTGCCCTTCTTTTCCTCAGTTATTCCACTCCTCATATCCTAGTGATTTCTTGTTTTCTTTTCAAATAAAAGACCACTAGCTTTTCTCGTGAGCTTCAAAAGCAGCTATTCAACTAGAGCAGGCAAATTTTTGTTTCAAAAAATCAAAGACTTTATGCTTGCAGAGAGAAATTGAAAATCAGAGCAGGGTGCAAATCTGGTCATCCAAGCGTGCACAGGGTGAGTTTTGGTGCCTGGGCTGCTGTGCCAAGCGTGGTGAAAACTGTGCTCAGGCTGTGCTGCTGTTGCTTCTCAGAATCACTGGAACCACAAGAACAAAATTATTTTCGTGCTGTCTATAACAAAGCTCTCAGAACGACCTATTAAAATTACTGACTGGGAAGCAATTCTGAGTTAGGAGAATATTCTTCCAAGAGATATTCTTCTATCTTCTTAGGCTGGGGGAATAGTAACATGACACTGGACCTTTACTACAACTGGAGGAATTCAGAGGCTTTGTATACCTGTCCTTGCCCAGAGGCTCCACTTTTGGAACCACTTGAAAATATATTTTATGTGAAACACCAGAAGAGATTTCTACCCCTCCTGCTGATGGATCATAACATCTGCAGGATGACTGATGGTTACAACTGCCTAAGCTTGCAGTCATTGACTCAGTATTTCCTGCAGTGTTTGAACCACACCACACACAGTGCCTGCATCTATTCCCCCTGAAGGACCCCAATACAGCCTAGCAGAGGACAGTGTCTAGCAATAGGACAGCTGTCCAATGAGCCCTGCATAATTTATTAAAGCAAAGAAGCATGGGGACATATTAATTATCAAAGGGTCCTTTCCTTTTCAGTGAAAACTCGCCAAATTCTTGGAACTCCTAATACTCGCCTGGAAGAGACTCAAAACACTAAGATTCCAGAAATGTAAGACCACATTGCACCATTGTTATTCCAAGTGTAGAAGTGCAGCAGAGGTGTATCTCTCAGCTCATCTTAATCCCTGGAGCAGAACAGAAAAAAAAAAATTGTTCTCTCTTTCTATTCAAAGCAACTTCAAAAATCAGATGTTGCTATTCGGAGCAACTTCAAAAGTTAGATGTTGTCTAGTCACAGACCAGTAGAAAAAAATTAAATCCGTGCTCTAAGAAAGGGATTCCAGTGAAGCCTTTGAAGGTAGTGAAGTAGAAGGAAGTACTTGTTTCTCTGACAAAATTTTACTGGAGGCTCTTACCATAGCTTATCTCTATCTTCTAAATTTGATTACAAGACTTGACGTATTAGCTCTGGTGTGATTTACAAGACTGCAGGACAGGAAGAATAGGAAGAAGGCAGGTAAGTGGTTGGAAAATTTACCCATTTTGTCTCTTTAATAGGGACAGAGTGTACAGTGGGCTGGAAACAGCAAAGCACAGTCAAAGGAAGATGGGAAAGAAAAAGAAGGGATAGAAACAGGGAACCAGACAATGAAAATACTTTCTTTCAGTTGGGATACTAAATAAAAGTGAAAGTATATCAACGTCACCCAAGATATAAGTTAGTAAGCTATGTTTAACCTTGAAAGTTGATTGCTCTGAACAGATGCAGTATTCCACAGCTCAGTCAGTGTTGCAGGGATAGATTGGCAAAACAAGTATGCACCACTCTAATTAGCACTTGGGCTACAAAATTTCAAATACTTTCCGGAGTTTTGGGACAAATGTGCTGGTTTTACAAATGGAAGATAAAATCTGGGTTGGGAAAAAGAAATTGGGAAAACAACCCTTCAAAATGTTATACCCTTGATTTGGTCTTCATTAACTATTCCTCAGCATACAGTCCTCTTTGACCAAATTAATGACAAGACAGCACAGCATAATTTTTTTGTCTGACAGAGAACCCTTGGTCTCTTAATTTCATAGGGTGTCTTAACTATACAGAAGCCATTGTACTTAGAGCACTACCTTGTAAGTTTGTCTCTGATACAACCCAAGAAAAGAGTTGTCTGTAAATCTTGATTGAGTGTTTCAGCCCCAGCAAAGCTAGAGACAGGTTTGCAATATTGTTCAAATACTTGTAAACTAAGACTTTAAGTATCAGTTGGAACCAAATTTTACACAGAGATCATTAAGGAAAAAAACATAGTCCAGCTCAGTTTTCCCAGCTTGCTAAACGCAATCACTGGGGACCAAGTAAGAGGAAGCAGGTATTGTATCTGAGCTTTTTAAAAGAATGACAGTTGTTACAACAGGAACCATTATAGTGTTGCCTAGCCATGTCAGCCTTTTCTTTGCCTCCATACTTTCTGCAGGTCCTCAGTTATTATTCATGAAGGCTGAGAAGTTCACAGAAGATTGGCAACTGAAGGAATTTCTTTTTCGTAGGACTGCTACCTTGAAGACAAGTGTGCACCAGCACAGGAAGAATCCTACTGAAAGGCACCCCATCTTTATAGCACACAGGGAGGAGCTTTGGGTTTTGGCACATATAAGCTGTTCCCTTGTACGTACAGCTCTCTTGACATCACACATTAATTTGGACTCAGACTTCTTAGTCAGTCCTGGTTAATCAGGGAGGTCTGGATATGTCAGAGATGCCTGGAGGTTGGCCAATGTGATGTCCATCCACAAGAAGGGCTGGAAGTAGGATCCAGGCAATTACAGCCTGCCAGCCTGGCCTCAGTGCCCAGCAAGATTATGGAACAGATCACCTTAGATATGATCACGTGCCACACACAGAATAACCAAGGGATCAGGCTCACCCAGGATAGGTTTAGGAAAGGCATGTCCTGCCTGACCAAACTGATCTCCATTTATGACCAGCTGACCTGCCTAGTGGATGAGGAAAAGGCTGTGGATGTAGCCTACCTGGCCTTTGATACTGTCTCCCACAGCATTCTCCTGGAAAAGCTGGCAGCCCGTGGAGTGGACAGGTGCATCGTTTGCTGGATTGGCCAGGCCCAGAGAGTGGTGGGGAATGGTGCTGCATCCAACTGGCATATGGTCACTAGTGGGATCCTCCAAGACTCAAGATCCTTGGGATCCTCCCAAGACTTAGGGCCAGCTCTGTTTAATATCTTTTTTGATGATCTGGATGAGGGGGTTGAGTGCATTGCCTATACATTCCTGGATAACAAGTTGTGTGTAAGTATTGATCTGCTGGAGAGTAGGATGGCTTTGCACAGGGATCTGGACAGGCTGGATCATGGGCCAAGGCCAATGGTTTGAGATTCAACAAGGCCCAGTGCTGGGTCCTGCCCTTGAGTCACANTGGTAGCCTGTGACAGGATAAGAGCACAGAGTCTCAAGCTGCACCAGGGGAGGTTTAGGTTGGACATTAGGAAGAATTTAATCACTGAAGGGCTGTCAAACATTGGGATGGACTGCTCAGGAAAGTGGTGGATTCAACATCCATGGAAGTGTTCAAAAGATGACTGGACATGGCACTTAGTGCTATGGTCTAGTTGAAAAGGTGATGAACATTCAAAAGGGTGAACTTGATGACCTTGGAAGTCTTTTCCAAACTAAATGATTCTATGATCCCTGAAATGGGAGAAGGAAAGGTTTTGACTTGAGTTTTTTCTTTTTTTAATTTAAACTTATTTTAAAAACCATTCTACCAGCACTTAGTGTATGGAAATGCTCTTCTGAAAATGCTCTTCTGAAAATTTTAGTTTATGTCATTTCTCTTTCTTTGCCATGGGTTACAATTTAGGTAAGCACTGCCTTTTATTTCGTGACAATAGCAGATTGAAGTTTTTGTGTCCTTCATGCGGAGTTTCTGCCCAAGAATTATTGGGCCTGACACTGCAAAGTAGTTACTTGGTCCAATGCAAGGAAGTCTAAAGTAAAGTGCAGTTCAAAGGGAGAAAGTCCAAGAAGATAAAAAGGGGGAATTGTTCATGTAACAGGCTTATCCACAAGAAGGCAGTGCCCTAACGTTTCCTTTCAAACCACCAGTCCATTTAACTTTCTGTATATGTGTATTCCTACACAGGCTGGTAGATTGAGCAGTGGCATTTCACACCTGATAACTTCTAGACCAGCCTATCCCATTTTTGGTGGAGAATATCTGACCAGAAGAAGAGAAAGCTTCAAGGAAGCACTTCTTTAACCACTTTATCACAATTACATGTATGTATTTGCAGTAAAAAGAGAGAATAAATTAAGAAAGATGTTTTAATACCCAAAATTTTCATAGAATTCTTTTATTTAAATAGGAAAATACAATCCTTTTAAAACAACATTTACAAAGACTTGTGAGAGGAATATACTGCTTTTACTTTGAGTATTCATGAATTTTGCAACTCAGATCTAAACAAGGTCACAACAAACCCAGAGAGACATTAAATCTAGAGTTCTCTCAGAGACAAGACTTTCTCCTTTTGACTTTTTGCAAATGCTAAGTTAACACTCTGAAGAAAGGTGAGACACTCTTATTCCTCTTTTCCAAGACTTCAAAATTCTGAACCTTCTAAATGACTGCAACCCATTTAATTTTAAGAAGTTACTTGAACATTATCAGTTTGCTTGTAACAGTGATGCTTTTATCCCTAGTAATTTCGTAGTGAGCTAAACTGTCCCAACAGATATCCCAACACAAGGCTCCTTATAAGGAAGAAATAATTCATTCCCAGGGTCTATTCTCAATAAATGTAAACTGAATGCGCTCATTCCTTGAGGAAATACAGAGCAGCATTAATTCACACAGCTCTGGGATGGCACAAACAATGCCTTCCCCTTCAGTCCATCTGAGAATGACTTCATCCATGAAGTATTGAGCCCCAGAAAGCAGAGGACATAGAAATGAATGTCAAGAGGATTCAGCTCAGTTTTAGATGTTTGTTTCTTTTAATTATTCTAGAATACTGTAAAGTATGCTTAGCATTTTAAGTAAATTTTCCTAAATGCTTTTAGGTTCTAGTCCCTGACTCCAGTTTTAGAATCATCATGGAACTTAATCAAAATAAAAAGCTGCGCTTTGAAAGGGCTCATTCGGTGCTGCCAGTTTATTTTCACTTTAACAGAGAAACTCTAAAGAGCTGGCAATACTTACCCTAGAGTATTTGATTTAAAAGGCTAGTAAAAGGCAAAAGTTCTTTTTTTAGACCTTAAATTAAAAATAGCTTCTGAACATAATGAGAAAAACTGTTTTATGAAAACATTGTAAAACTGACGACAGTGACCAACTACACAATTTTCTTCACCAACCAATCTTAAGATGGTAATTTCATCAACACTCACCACTTCTGCTCTTCCTGCATTTGAATTCCCAGTTTCACTACACTGCAAAGTGCAGTGATATTTACTACCTTTACATACAGCAGTGTTTTTCAAGGTTTCACATAATGTTAGAATATATTTGGTATCTGTAAAACCTATAGTTTTCTCCCAAGAAAGGAAACCACTAGTTATCTAAAAAGGCACACAGAAACAGGTTAAAGAAGATCTGGTTTAGCATTGTAAATCCAGTTGTTTCAGCAGACCTATCATTCTTTCTTGTTTTGATTATTTTAGTCCTGTCTCCTCAATTTTTCTTGCCTTTTTTTCTTTATAGCTTTAGCTCCAAGAACCCTGCAGCCTCCATTCCCAAGTCTCCTTCTCTATCTTTGACCCTCTACCCTCTGAGAGTTTAGAAATATTTTATGCAGTGCATGAGTCCAGGCTCTTGTTCAGCTTCAATGCAGGGATGCCAAGTGTCATCTTTCCTGATAAGATTTAACCACTGGGGTGACTTATGTTGGTCAGTATTATGTTGTCTGCCATCATTTTTCTACATTTAGACCTTTGTGTGTTTCACACAAAGACAACTGTGCAGCTGTATGTGACCTTTCTTTTAAATCAGCACAACTGGTAGAATGCTCAAGCCTTGTACACTTTACAGGAATGAGCAAAACTGACTGCAACTGGCCTAATGCTCTGAAAAGATTATTAGGAAGGAATTTCACTGCGTGGTGGCCAAGGGTGTTTTTCCAAGTCGCTCACAGAATAGCCTTTGATTACATGCAGGAAGTTAGCCAAGTTAAGCTTGCTGTTTTGCAGCCATTCCTTCCTCTCTGTGTAGCTCTGGAGTAGAAACTTCCCAAAACAGTGAGACAGAAACAGAAGAAACAAACACCCGGCTTGGTAAGGTCTTCCCTCAAGAACATCCACTGCAAGAAAAATTAACTAGCAATTAAAATACAGTTCAGGTATGGCTTTAACACTATCTGGAGTTTACACATCTTCCCACTTGGTTTCAGAAAGTGGAGGGAACTTGGGGCAAACCTGGCAGGACTAAAGAGGTTCAGCCACAGATGAAAATCAGCAAGTTGTTCAAGTGCTACGTCAGTGCAGTTGGAGCCTGAAGTGGAGCACATTTGGTGCCTGTGGCAGAATGACAACAGCAAAGATGTCTCTTGCTTCTTCTTCTGCTCCCTTGCCCAGAAACTAAAAAGATTCACCAGCATCCTTGTGTATCTGTTAATATTCATAGACTCAATAGGAAGTAGCTACTCCTGATAAGTGGCAGACAGATGAAAGAGGTGGATCTATGAACTCTTCCATCTGCTTTTCCCTGGGATTTCTTTACTGAATTTAAGAATTTATGCCCAGACCTGTAAAGAAAGAAGAAAGACTAAGTTGAGATAACTGACGCATAGGCTAATCTGCTTATTATGGATGATTTGCTGTTCATCGTTGTTCGTCTCACTCTTCTTGGTTTTTATTGTAAAGTTTCTCTACTATGACGGAAAGAATTCTTCTAGTGGCATTAGTGTTATTTTTATTGCAGCAGGTGGCTAAGACCTGGCAAAGAACAGCCATTACCCAATTTAGAAGCGTATTTTTACTGACTTGCTAGATGCCTATTTGAAGCAGAAATAGTGGTAGAACAGAGAAGAAAAATTGCTTTGACATGTGAACAATCATTACTCTAGAATAAGTGATGGAGCGAAAAATAACTTTCCTCTCCTCTCATGCAATCATGAAGTTCTTTTTTTTTTCTTTCCACCTTCTACATATTTAATTTCTTTGCTCTCAGAAATGCTGAGATGAAAACCATATTAATAGTAAAAGAAAGTACTACAAGCTCATCTCTGGCCTGCAGTATTCAGGCCCTAACACTTCTAAAATTTTGTTGAAGTTAAATTTATAAATCCAGCAGAACATTTATAAAACATGCCTAAAATGAGAAACAAGACAGTTAATATTCCAGCAAGCTATTTATGAATTTTTGAAACAGGCATCTCAAGAGTATTTTGTGAAGTCCATAGGCAGAAACACAAGCATTAGTTTAAACTAATTTCTTACACAGAAGGTAGCT
>VZTZ01033111.1:0-122522 GCA_013400955.1 Drymodes brunneopygia
TGGTGAGACTGAGGAGCTCTCTGGTGACGGCGCTCCCTGTTTTCTCGGCGTTCCCAGCCCGGTGCGGGGCAGGAGGCTCAGCTCTGAGCTCGGCAGCCGCGTTACACCCGCTGCAGCGGGGCAGGGCTGCAGGGGAGCGCGGGAGCGCCTCTGCTGTGAGGGCGGGCTGGGAGAGCCGGGCGTCCGTAGCCTGGGCAAGAGAAGGCTCCTTAATAGCACCTTCTTATAGCCCCTTATAGCCCTTCTAAAGGGGCTACACGAGAGCTGAGGAGAGACTTCTGACAAGGGCGTGTAGCACAAATGGGAATGGGTTTAAACTGAAACAGGATGGGTGCAGTTTAGGAAGAAATTATGGTGGTGAGGCACTGGAACAGGTTGCCCATAGAGGTCGTAGATGCCCCATCCCGTGAGGCAGGCCAGGTTGGAGGGAGCTCTGAGCAACCTGGTCTAGGGGAAGGCATTCCTTCCCATGTCAGGGGAGTTGGAACCAGATGATCTTTAAAGTCCCTTCTGACCCTAACCATTTTATGATTCTATGATTTCTAAAAAGCTTCTGAGCCAGCTCCTGGATGGCCAGGGACCTGGGAGCAAGCTGGGTCAGGGAATGTGTCCTTCTACCCTCAGTGTAAATTCACCAAAGCCAGTGTTATTCCCCAAGCAGATACCAGCTGACTGAGCTCCATCAGCTCCCACTTGGGACTGGGACATGAGGCCCTGTGAGAAGCAGTGGAAAGCAGACCATGGCAGGGCAGAACAGGGACTCTCCTGGGGCATGGGAAGGAGCAGGGGGGGTTGCTCAGCCTGCCTGGGAGCAGTGAGACAGCCTCCATCTGACTTTCCTAGGGTTTGTGCTCCCAGGAGACATCTCCTTCACCTCCTCAGGGGAAATTTCCACCTCCGAGCTGGAGCAGTGTCTGCAGAAAGAAATGGGCCAGGAGGCAAATTCCTCCTGAAGTAATCTGAGAAGAAAAGTCTTGCAAGAGGTAAAGCCAAGGCAGGGTGGTGCAATCAGGTGAAAAAAGCCCATGTGTTCAAAGCCCCCAGCAGTTGGAGAAACACAAGACAGGGAGCTGCCTGAGCTGGGAATAGGCACGCAAGGACCCACCGTGGGTCCCCAGTGTAAAGCCACCGGCATCCCCTGTCACCATCCCACTCTTGCATCCAGGAAAGATCCCACGCCAGCTCGGGGCCCTGGAACCACTGTCAAATAACCATAGTTGTACAGGGTATTTCAGTGATGCTAGAAAGTTAGTCTGCAAGTCACTCGAGTTTACTTGGTAATTCAAAAGTATATAATTTGAATGCATAAATAAAGTCCTTTAGGGGATCTCATTACTCTGTGAAGAGCATTAGCAAAACACAAGTTGTCAATCACTTTAGCCAGCTGACAAGCTCGAAACCAGATGATGATCCAGGCTGAGCCAAATCAGCAAAGGGGAAGAAAAATCTCTCCTGGATTTACCTCCAATGAATGACCAATGACGAATGACCAGTGATTTTTTAAGGAAATAGGCATTAAAACATTCATGGACAAATCACCAAATCTCCCCAGACCACTGAATTCAGTTTAGGGGTTACTCATTGTCTGAAAAACATCCGGCCAGGAGGCACCCATTTATTTTCCATTGCTTGCTGCCTGACAAATCTCTGGGCTCACAAAAATCCAGCAGATTAATAAGCTGATTCCGCTGCTTAACTAATTGCAAATAGCAAAAAAGTGATTTGAGTAGTAGTGCGATGGTCATTACAAAAATATCCACTGACTTTGGAAAATTGAGGGCACAACATTTTTACCTCAGAGGGCAGATTTATGTAGGCCACAAAGTGCCTTGGGTATTTCTTAGAGTCCTCGAGTTTATTCATGTATTATTTCCTCCGAAATTCAGTATATTTTTCCAGCAGGCAAGGAACTGGGGCTTCTGTGTACAAATTTCATCTGCTCAAAATGTGAAAAAATATAGATCCCCTTAGCACATTCTGCTACAGTAGAAGCAAAGTGTAAAAGAAAAAATCCAAATATGTAGATTTAAAAATAAAAACACAGAACTCTCCTCCCTAAAAGGGATTTGAAGGGGAAAAAAAAATCCCTCAGCTACAGATAGGTCTAGACTTTAATTGTGGAGCTGCCTAAGAAGAATTGTTGGCCTGAGGTCATTTTAATCAGGTTGCATGTCAGCTTGCAAAATCTCCAAATTAGCTTACAGCTTGGGGAGAGAAAGATGTTTTTCTTTCCTGAAGAACGCAAACAGATTGTTGTGACATGTTCTCAGTCATCATGACAGATCAGATCCCTGCTTTGCGCTGCGAGCCGGGAAAGAAGGCAGCCGCTTCTCCGGCTCCTTCAGAGATCTGGGCATCTCCCACTTTATCAGAGCTGGGGATGGAGTTTACAGAAATCCTTATGAAAGTGAGGTTTATATGCAAAGACTCTGATAAAAGAGATTGACCTTAATTGGGAAGCAAGTTTCTTTCACATTTTTTAACAACCTCCAGGCCTTTCTAGCAGTCTGATGAAAGGGAAGTTGTGAAAGGAAACAATCTGTATTTATGCAGCAGAAACTATCATATCCTGAGCCATGCAGAGAATGACAAGGGACCAACTCATCCTTTTTAAAAAAGGATTAATTTGCCATTTTCTTCCCGAGGTTGTAAAAAGCAAGGATGTGGGTGGATTTCAAAACAGGCTGAGTACTTTAGTTGGATTTACAGTGAGCTCTAAGCCTGGGTGAGACTCTGCATTGTGGTGTGGAGTAGCTGACCTGGGGTGATGGCCCTCCCAAGGTGTCCACAGTTTATGTGTCTGATTCAGTCCCTCATCTGTAGCACATTTGGATACTCTTCTAATTTTTTTATTTCTCCATGTTCAGTTTTCCATCAGCAACAGTAGGTGGTTCCAACAGGGGAAGAGAGGTGAGTTGTTTTCATCTGGAAAGACTCCCAGAGGCAACTGGCTGGTGGTAGGACACATCTCCCCTGTTTGGTGGCCCCCAAAGGTCTGCATCTGAGCCAGTAACCAGGAGTGCTTCATTCATAGGAGTGAAAGAAATGGGTGTCTCTAAATGGTGATTCCTCCAACTTCTAGCTGCTCCCTCCTTCTCTTAACTAGTTCAGGCACCCTAACTAGGGAAAAGGAATCTGTCCTTGGTAGTGGCCAGGGGCTCAGCACTGCCTGCAGCTGAGAAAGGCTGCAAACAGAAGGCTGAATCCTGCCCCGAGATCCTGGCACACCACAAACAGGTGCTTGCCTGGGGAGAGATGGACTTGGGACCACTTTGCCAAACCAGGAGAGGATGCCATGTGCAGCAGGCGCCCATGCATTAGACATGAAGGCATCATCCTGAGTAGTTGACATAGAGTCATGGAATCATTTAGCTTAGAAAAGACCTTTAAGATCATCAGGTCCAACCCTTAACCCCGCACTGCCAAGTGCACTGCTACACCTTGTCCCTAAGTGCCACATATACATGTCTTTAAATACCTCCAGGCTGCCCACTTCCCTGGCCAGATTTTTCCAATGTTTTACAACCCTTTCTGTGAAGACATTTTTCCTAATATCCAATCTATACCTCTCCTGGCACAGCTTGAAGCCATTTCCCCTTGTCCTATTTCTTGTTACTTGGTAAAGGAGATCATCCCCTACCTTGCTGCAACCTCCTTTCAGGCAGTTGTAGAAGACGATCAGGTCTCCCCTGAGCCTCCATTTCTCCAGGCTAAACACCCCCAGCTCCCTCAGCCACTCCTCATAAGCCTTGTGCTCCAGACCCCTCCCCAGCTCTGTTGCCCTTCTCTGGACTCAGTCCAGCCCCTCAATGTCTTCCTTGTGGTGAGGGGCCCAGAACTGAATGCAGGATTTGAGGCATGGCTTCACCAGTGCCGAGTACTGGGAACGATCACTGCCCTGGTCCTGCTGGCCACACTATTCCTGATACAGGCCAGGATGCCAGTGGCATTTTGGCCCCCTGGGCACAGCTGGCTCATGTTCAGCTGCTGTTGACCAGCACCCCCAGGGCCTTTCCCACTGGCCAGGTTCCCAGCCACTCTGCCCCCAGCCTGTAGCACTGCCTGGGGTTGTCGTGACCCAAGTGGAGGACCGTTGGACACTTGGCCTTGCTGTACTTCATACAATTGGTCTTGACCCATCGATCCAGCCTGTCCAGATCCCTCAGCAGAGCCTAAGGCATAAGACCCTCGGGCCTTTAAAACTGGATGGGACAAGACAGTGGGGTTGTCTGTGTTGGGACAACCCCTGGCATCAGGAGAAGAGACTGTATTTCCCTGTTCCCGCTCTTTCCTTAGATGGCTTTGCAAGCCAATAGAAGTCACAACCGTATGTCTCAGGGTAGAAGCTGCCAGTTTATTTCTCTCAACAGCCTCCACAATGACAGCATAAAAATCTTCATCTTCCTTGTTGTAAGAGTTTGGGGAGTTATTTTTTGTTTTCTGGCTCCCTGCCATCAGCCCTGGTGGGACCCAGGGAAAGGCAGCAGTGCCACACAACCCAGATGTCAGCAAACCGTTAATCCCAAGGGACAGACCCCTGGGGTGAGAATCCTGCTGCAACTTCTCCAATTAGACAGCTTACCTCCTGCTTTGCCTCTGCTTTAGCCACTTGGGACCGAACGTATTTTATTGTTCAGACTCCTAGTTAAATGGCTGGGAAGCTCTGGATGTAAGCACACAGAGATTACTGGTTCGATAATAGAGTCAGGCACATTGGCTTTACATCGTTTTGCTAATAAAGCTGCAAAATAAAGCTGTTGACTCTTCTTTCATCAGCATCAGCCCCATGAGGCTCTCTCATGTCTCGCCTAGTGATTAGAGCAGAGGACTGGGAACATGGGTCTGGAGTTCAGCCCTTAATGAGCCTCCTGTTCAGCGCATTTCACTCGGGGCTCTTGACCTCTTTGCACCTCAGCCAACTCAGCTGTAAAACTGGCCTGAAGGATGGACCTCGTGGAAACCATCCACCATGCCTCAGTTGAGCCTTGAGTCTGGATTCCGTGGGTAAGTACAAAATAAAAATCAACAACAATTTGAATCTGTGGTGACCCAGCTCAAATGCCACGAGGACGTCAGGCCTTGCCAGTGTAAACAGTGTTCAGTCTTTGGGGTCCCCCGTTACAATGTCAGAGCAAATCTAAGAGCTATCCTTGCAATTTGTGCTGCAGTGAAAGAAAACAGTGCTGCAGCTTCCAGCACACACGAGGCAACGTGGTGCCAGCTCCGGTATCCAGGTACATCAGTGCCTGCAGCACTGAGCAGTGCTGGGAAAACTGGATACCATGTGCAGTCCCAGCTGAGGGAAGCAAGGTCCTCTTTACTCTCTAAATCCCTGGGCTGCCAGACAGCTGACATCTCTTCCTGTATTCGCTAAGGCCCCTCATGGAGGAGTTGGCATGAACCATGCCAAGGACAGGAAAGCCTTAGTGCTCTCTCACACTATGTACAAAATGTTTCCAAACTATCCCACAGGCAGGACAGCACCTCTGTCAGCACCCATCTCAGGACAACAGAAGGAGGTGCTGGCACAGCTTGTTTGCTGTGTAACACCTTCCAGCTATGATGGTGATGCTGAAGAGAAGCCCTGCCTCACCACCTCACCCTGTCCAGTACACACAGGCTACTCACATGAAATACAGTGATTTCTCTCAAAGTTGAGAACAATTGAGAGCTTTTTCCCTCTTAAGTGAGAGGTTGCAGGTCAGACTTCTAGGTGGCATAGAGGAGTCAGAGCTTCCAAGCTGGCATTTAAGGGTGGGGAGCAATGAAGAAGAGAGAGGCACCAACCCTTGGGATTTCAGCAGTGTGGAGTCAGCTTTGCACATGCCATTTGGCACAGCGGGCTTAGCAAAACTGAGCAAGAAACTGTTTCCAGCCAAAACAAGAGCCCCTGGGATCCAGTTAATCCAGTCCTGCAAGCGAGGCCATTTGCTCCCAAACCTGCTTTGCACGTTCTCATACAGTCCTGCACTGTGCAGCCGTGTGGAGATGAGACTCGTGAACCTTGGGCATCCACAAGAATCCCAGGTGTACTTCTCTATTTTGACATTATCCCACCTTGCACCATGCAGATGTACCCAGCCAAGTACAGGCTTGGAAAAGGCCGAAGTTGAGAACTGTCTTTCAAAGCCTTCTCCATACCAGGTACCTACCCCTTATAAGCCTAGCTGCCCCACAAAGTGCCCTTTTAGTGACTTGCAGGTGTGGAGAAGAGGCTGGAATGAAGCATCCTCTGGAGCTGGGAAGGCAGGTATTTGCACAGCATGATGGGATCAGTGCTGGTGGCTGGGTGTGAGCGCAGACCTTCAGCGTACAATGGCGATCTCTGTTCTGGTGTGAGGATCCTTTTGCTGAGGATTTTCCACCCCTTGAGGAAAATATGCAAACAGGCTTTAAATAATTAAACAAATCACATTGCAGGCAAACCCAAGTTGACCTTTAAAATGCATTATCCTCAGAAGGCACTAGAAATGCTCAGTGCTTTACACCCTCCTCAGAGCTCCTCACACCTGAACTAATTCATCACACAAGGGACCACCCAGCTGCATCTTGACCACAGAGGAAATGCTGTGCCAGTCATCTCTGCCTTCAAAACTGTGTTGCCACAGCTGGAGGCCAGGTTTCTTCAGCACCAACAAGCAGAGGCAGTGAGGTAACAAAGCTCTTTTCATCAGGCCAAGTTTGCACAGAGGACGTTTCTCCTGCAAAGCCACTTGCTGCTCCCAGACGGAAGGCAAGTTTCCCTTGTGGCCACGAGATACTCTGGGGCAGCTGCAACCACCTGCTTGCAGGAAAGGGGAGTCATGTATGGTAAGGACCGCAGGTTTGGCTTTTCATGGGCAGAGGCCAGGAAATCAGCTATCTTGAGCATCTCCTCTGGGCCACCAAGGCCATGGATGATGGAGAGACATCTGCAGGAGAAAGAAGAGAGGAAGGCAGAGCGGCTGCGAGGCAGTTCTGTTCACCTAGTGTGATGCTATAGAATATATTTATCTGGTTCTCTGTAAGCTAATTGTTCGTATCCCCCAAACCAGCCCCAAAACTGCTGATGACAAGTCCTTGCTGTCCCTGACACACTGTGCAAGGACAGGAGAACAGCTTGAGGCAGCAACCGTAAGGTCTGTCAGCCATGGGTGAGCCTGGCTGGTGAGGAGCAGGGAAGGTCCATGCCCATCCCCAGCCCTACCCAGTGTCCCCCCAGCCAGGTGTGCTGGGAATTGCCCTTGCACACACAGGACCCCATGGAGGACAAACTGGTAGACAAAGGGCACTGCCTCCCCTTCTCCAATCAGACAGCTTTCCTGTGGTAGTGTTTGCACCCCCAGCTCTCCCCCATGCCATGCATGGCCCAGGGCAGATGGGCTATAACATGTGGAATTTAAATTATTTGGCAGTTTCCATTTTGGGAATAGGGAACACCATGGAAATGGCTGCTTGTGGTGCTGTAGGGCAAGCACTGAGAATGTCCTGGGGGCAGCTGCAATTGTGAGCCCCAGAGCAGCCAGCTCTTCCCAGCAGCTCACAATTCCTTCTCCAAACTCATCTGGCCTCCAGGACCACAGGCTGCTATTCCTCCCTCCATCCCTCACTCTGCCAAGCTGTCCAAGGTGAAAGGTCCGCAGCTGTTCCATTCTATTTCTCAAGCATTTGTCCCCCTCAGCAGTCCACACTGGACACACATGATGACCCTGCTGCCCCAGGGTTACCAAGTAACATCTTTGAGATAGGAGATTTGGCCCCAGCCAGGCCAAAATTGTTGTTGCTAGAGCTTCATTTCATAAGGAAAGTGGAGTCATAGCACTGTCTGCTGGACTTTCCAGCAGGTACTCACCCCTTTTCTCATCCATGTTCCAACTTAAGCACAGAGGTTCTTAGAGGCAATGCAGATCTCACAGCCCTCAGTGGGGAATAGAGGCCCTGGTACACCTTGATGGACATGTTGTAATCTCATGGTCATTTCTGAGAGCCAGCAGGCTTAAGAAAAGGGTTGTGAAGACAAAAAGCCCCACAGCACTAAAATTTCTCATGGTTCTTTCCTAGGCTTAGTTTATGAAATCTCATGTGAGGGAGGGCATTTTGGAAAAAAAATTTTTTTAAGTAAAAAGATCTAATCTGGAGGAAGAATTATTGCAGATTGCCTGATGTAAGAGGCAAAATAATAGAATAGGTGAATAAGGATTAAATCTGCTGGAATGAACTCCTGCAAAGGTCTCACAGAGGTGATGAAAGCAAAAAAAAATGTTTAAAGTGCTGTCAGAAGGGTGAGTAAAATACACAGTTCAAGAGATTGGATTTGTAAAAAGCATTCTGGTGCTGCAGATGCCTGTGGGACAATCTCATTGGAAATATTCTCTAAATCAGGTCATGAAATTATTAGGAGAGCAGCCCATAGATCGAAAAAGAGAAATATAGTTGATTCATGGGTGCTTTTCGGTGAGAAAAAAAAAAAAGAAAGCTAGGCTCAGCCCTTGCCACAAAGCAAAAACACACTTAACAGATTTCTCATCAAAGTGTAAAGAAGCCTCTGGGAAAGAAACAGATTGATGCTACCAAGTTGTTTAAGATAATAACTATCTCCAAAGCACAAAGCTGTGGTTGGAGGTTAAGAAAGAAAGTAGCCTATGAGCAATTTGCACAGAACAGCTACAAAAGAGACCACATCGTTAAAGGTAGGAATGAAAGGACGTAATGACAGATAGTTATTTTATTTTATTTCTTTAATTCAGGGAAAACAGAAGGCACAGCCACTAGCTAAATTAAGAAGAATAAGATGAAGACATATGGATAGATGGAAGCCAGCCCTGAGGAAAAACAAATCAGCCTTTAGTGTCCTGGGGTGAGGAAGAGCAAACCATGACGGGCCATATGTCCTCACCCGGCCACAGGAGAGAAAAGGGAGGATCAGGATGAGCAGCATCCGGCACCAAGCACACTTAACTCCATCCTGGGGCCAGCTCAGCTGCACTGGGATGTCCTGCTCAGGGTGTGTCCCAAGCAGGGCAAAGAGGGATGCTTGTCTCCTCCAGAGAGTAGCATTAGAGCATGGACCTTGCAGGACTTTCTAGGGAGAATTTCACAGCATACCAGGAAAAGCAGTGGCTTTGTTGTTTGAAATTTCATGAGTTGCTGGTCAGAGAAGGGAGGACTGTGTCAGGGGGAGGAGAGGAGGAAAATCAAGCATCCCAGGAGCACCAGAGTGTTCAGGGATACCACAGAGATGAGAGCCGTGGTGATGACAAACATACGTGGGTTTTCATCCTTTGGCCTCACTGCCAGCAAGAATCTTTAGAGTTTATCAAAATTCTTAGGCTGTCACAAGTTAAATAACTGGTTTTAGGAGCAGAGGAGCTGTGGGGGTGGCTTCTGTGAGAAGCTGCCAGAAGCTTCACCAGGGTCTAACAGAGCTAATGCCAGCTGGCTACAAGACAGATGTGATGCTGGCCTTGTCTGAGCCAATCAGGGACAGCAGTAGCACCTCTGGGGTAAGAGTTAAGAAAGGAGAGGAAAAGCTGGCAAAACAGCAAATGGAGACAGGAGTGAGAATATGTGAGAGAAACAGCCTTGCAGACACCAAGGTCAATGAAGGAGTGGGAGGGAGGAGTGCTCCAGGAGCAGATGGATGCCAAAAGGAGGCTGTGACCATGTGGGAAGCCCATGCTGGAGCTCCTAGCAACACCTGTGGCCCCATGGAGAAGGAAGCCCAGCTGGAGCAGGTTTGCATGCAGGACTCGTTACCCCGTGGGGGACCCAGCCTGTTCCTGAAGAACTGCACCCCATAAAGGGACCCAGGCTGGAGCAGTTTGTGCAGAACTGCAGCTGTGGGAAGTTCTCATGCCTGAGAAGTTCATGGAGGACTGTCTTCTGTGGGATGGACTCCACACTGGAGCAGGGATAGAGTCTGAAGAGTCCTTTCCCTGAAGAGGAAGGAGCTGCAGGGACAATATGTGATGAACTGACTACAGACCCCATTCCCTGACCCCCTGCACCACGGCAGGAGAGAAGGGAGAGAAAAGCAGGAGTAAGGTTGGGCCTGGAAAGAAGGTTGGGGTGGAGGGAAAATGTTTTTAGGATTTGGTTTAACTTCTCATTATCCTACTTTGATTTGATTGGTACTACATGAAACTAATCTCACCTTGTCCTTATCTTGACCCATAAGCCTTTTGTTATATTTTCTCTCCCCTGTCCAGCCAAGGAGAGGAGTGATGGAGCTTTGGCAGGCACCTGGCATCCAGCCAGGGTCAGCTCACCACAATACCTAAGCCAGCATTTTATTTTCCTGTAGGATTTTTTCCCCCCAAGGACTTTGGATATAATTGAAGAGACATCAGGTATGTGGAACCTGAATTGGCACTATGTTAAGGTGGTGTAAAGCCATGGAAAACCAGAGCCATGAATCAGGTGCCCAGTCTCAGTAACCCTCACAAATTTTCATGCAGCCCATAATGGAGTTCAAACAACTATTTGGAACACTTAGAAAACGAAGATGAAATGCATAAGGCACCACAAGAGACTTACAGAAAGGCACAGAGCATGACCAAATCCTTCTCATTTTTAATATTTCTATTTCTTCTTCTAAACTTTTTCTTTAAACTTGAAAATAATGAGAAAATGTGCTTCCTTGAGACAAGCCAGTACTATCAGCTAAACAGCCTCACATTCGTCGTAGCACTCCAAGTGCTCTGGAATGCTTTTCAGCCCAGAGGATAATAGTATTAGACGACCAGAAAGGCTGTCCTGTAAAAGACTGTTATTATGATTTCCAGTCTCAGAAGTTGGCTTAATCCAGCTGAGCACACACATGTTATTTAGAGAGGAGACTGAGCTCAGACATTGCTATCACCGTCATCTTTATTGCAAATGAAGGGTTCAGCCAGTGAAAGGCAAGTCACATTTTTTTTGTCCTAAGCCCTGCAAACACTGGCTGTTGCACTCATCTTTGCACTCTGCAGCGAGAGTCTGGAGCTGCTGAATGCAGAGCTGTTTGCACAGATTTGCATCTGTCTAAAAACTCCTGTTTTCTCTCTTGTCACCTAATCAATCAAACCGCAAAAGATGCACTCCCTGCACCCTCCAAGGAAAACAGCTCTGTGCCCACACAAAAGGCAAAGCATGAGCACAGGGGTTAGCTAGAGGTGGTAAGCTGTGAACCCGGTAACAGGAGCATTTTTTTTCACTGCTTGAAATTTCATGCTGCTCTTCCTCTGTCTGTGGAACAAAAGAAGAAGAGGCAGTGGTGCTTTGAATTGGGGAAAAAAATAATCTGGGATTGTTCCCTGCATGAGAAAAGTATGTTTGGAAGATTACTTGGGGAATTTGCACCTTGACTTGAGGAGGAAACACTGCACAGCTTCTCTCCCAGGGTTTAGGCAGAACAGCTCCCTCCCAAAGGACTGGTTCTCCCACCCACACCTCCCCAGGCGAGCAGGACCCATCTCACACCCCAGCCTGCCATGGATCAGCAGCCAGGCACCAATCCCTGCAGATCACCTTGCAGCTGGCACTACTGCTTGAAATTGCTCAAATCTGCCCATGCCAAAACCTGCCATCAGTAGGGAGGGGGTGAGCCTTCTGACCCCATCAGTAGGGTGGAGGTGAGCCTTCCGACCCCATCTTTTTTGCTCTAGGGAGGATATTGCATTTCACCACACAGCACTGGAGTGAAGGCCCCTCTGCAAATATCCAGCACAGAATTCCACCTATTCATTCTTGCACTGGTGGTGTCTTTGCTAACATTCCTCCTTGTCAGGGCAGCCTCAGCCACACTTTTGCAAGACTAAACAGCTCAGCCTCCCTCTGTCCTTCCAGTCACCTCCCAAGAAAGGAGCCTCTGGGCACTCAGATTCATGCCAGGATAGCAGGGACAGCAGTTTCCTCTCCTTAGTCTCAGGGAAGCAGCTCAAACAAGCTGAACCCCTGTGAGCAGCAGCTCTTCCTGGGCAAGCACTCCTTCCCTGGCACATTTTCCCATGGGAGAGAAGCACAGGGGCCTTAAAATAAATCTGTCTTTTTAAAGCAGTGATGCTAAATGAAGGTTTGAGCTCAAAGGCTGGGATTCTCACATTTTGCCAAGACAGACATATCCATTCACGAGATTTTTGGTGTAACAAAATACTTGCTAATGAAGAGGATCATAATCTTATTATTAGCCTGAACTACCACAGTATGTCATTCAAGAGCAGGTTGGAATATGTCCTAGTTTAGGAAGTTGCACAGTGGGCTTTGCTTTTGATTTAATGAGCTGTGATTGTGTTTATTTTCAGCAGCAACTATGCCCGTTAAATTTTGGTTGAAGGTCTGATCGTTAACGACAGTAATCGACGGAAAGGATGAATTTAGGTTGAAGGGGAGGAAAATGGGAATGGTATGTCTCTGGGATTCAGTCCCCAAGCAAGCAGACACAAGGTGGTCAGGAGAGCCTGAGCTTTCTCTGCTTTTGCAGTGCTTGATGATGGGTTTTCAACTACTGGTTAACTCAGTTAGGGGGCTCCAGACATGAAAAACAAATATTTTCACTGTTATGGACTGGGGCACAGAGGAGAGGCAGGTGTAGGCAATCAACAGTGGGGGCCAAACGTTCCTTTAGTGGGATGAGCCATGGTGGGACAAGGTCATTAGCTGACTTCTACTATCAAGATCCCAGAAAATCTGAGATGGGAGTGACATGTCAGTAGTGCGTAACAACTGAACAACCTGCCAGATGAGCAAAATGGAGAAGAAAGGGGAAGAGAAATATAAATGGAGACACATACTTTGGAAAAAAATACTGCTACAGCAGAGCTGGTTGTAGAGAGTGTAGGCACTGTTCTGGAGTGAGATGGGGCCCCATGGGGCAGGGTCTCCCCACATTAACCCCCCCTCACTGCTGCCTGTCTGGGTAACTGGAGCTGGGTCACTGGGCAAAAAGGGTGGGGTAGGACAGGCCACAACTCCGACCCCCCCCATCACACTCCTTTTGCAGCTGGTGTTTGTGTCTCGGTTTGCAGCCTTACAAAGGATGCTGTACTTTGTGTTTGACACCATCAGCCCCAAAGGGGCCCAGCACAGTTTATTTTCCAGCATCAAAGCCTGCACACACAGACGTGCATGTGCATGTATGCACAGGCAGAACATCCGTAAGGGGCGTGAAGGAAACACAGACATGGACAGACACATAGATAGACGCACATAGCCAGTTGTAGCCCTTAAAAGCTTGCCATGAACAGTATTAGAAAGAGCAAACAGATGCAGACAAATATTCCTTCCACCCAAAATTGATGGTCCTACCATACCTCAGATACTAAAAGAAAAAAGCCCAGCTGAGTATGGTGAGCGACATGAAACAGAAGAAATCCTAGGGATACATCTACCTCGGGTATAAAGGAACAAGGTATCCTTAGTAAATGAAAATATTAAACTACCCCCTCACTTTGCCCCCACTTAGCCTGCAGCAGGCCTGGGCTCGCTACTCCGTTTCCCAAGTTGTGCCCATCCTGGACACGGGGCTCAGCCAGAGGCTGGTGGCTTGTGCCAGTCAGCGAGGTGTTTCGCGGAGCAGTCACAGACCAGCAGCTTGTCAGCTCCAGCGCCTGTGAATTTCTGTGGCAAGTGTAAAAAGGCAGTTAACACGTTGTTCTATTTTAAAAGCTGGTTTTTTATGACGGCCGTCTGCCTGACGGGGCACCCCTCCTCTCCGCCGCGGCGTGCGGGGCGTGCGTGTCCCCTACACCCCCGGCCCCCGTGTACCCTACAGCCCCGACCCCTGCTCGGAAGCTGGAGACGAGACCCAGGGCTCAGTTGGAGGGGACGGGGCTGGGGCAGGAGGTCACAGCCCCGGGGAGCTCCGCCGGCTACTGGGCAGCTGTAGGGGTTCATTGTGCCCGGGATTGGGCGGTGCTGCCCTCCCCGCGGGCTGGGACTGGGAGCGGGGCGGGCCGGGGCGGTGTAGCCCCGCCGGGGTCGGGGCCGAGCCCGGGCAGGTCTCCCTCCCGCGGCAGCCATGGCAGAGGGCTCCGAGAAGGTGCCCATCGCCCGAGTGGGGCCCGACGACGTGGAGCTGTGCCTGCCCCCCGTGAGTGCTGCCGGCAGGCACCGGGCGGGACAGGGTGGGATCGGGACGAAACGTGCGGGCATGAGTTGGGATGGAGCGGGACCGAGCGGATCGGGTCGGGACGGGACGGGACGGGTTGGTTTGGGACGGCAGGGAACGGGTGGGATCGGGACAGATCGCGATGTAACGGGACGGGTTGGGACAAAGCGAGTCAGGTCGGATGGGGTCCGGTCGGGCGCGGGGGTCAGGACGGGACGCTGCGCTCCGCACGGGCGTCCCGGGGCGGGGGTCGCTGCCCGCTCCCAGTACGCTGCACTCTCCGCAGGCGTACGCGGCGGCCGCGCCCCCCGGGCCAGGGCGGCTGCTGAAGGCCGGGGCCGCGGTGCTGATCGCCGGGGCGCTCCTGCTGCTGGCCGGGGCCATCGGCGCCTTCTACTTCTGGAAGGCCACGGAGCGGCAGGTGAGCGCGGCGAGCCGGGCTCCGCAGCACGTCCGCACCTGGGGCTGGGTGGGCGGGAAGCTCCGGCACGTATGGAGAGGCACGGGCTGGAAGCGCTTCTTGCGAGGTCTATAAAGAGGTCTTTAAGCAGACCTGTAGGGTTTTTTTCCATGCTTTCAAAAATCCCAAACACTTAAAAACCCAAACCCATAATCACTGTCTTTGGTGGCCGTGTGGATGGAGCTTCCTGGAAGCACATTCATTAGTGAACACGAAACACATCTATGAGAACACAGACTCGACATTGATTTCTGCTCACAAATCCTCAGTGAACTCAAACCCCAACAAGTCCCCAGGGATTCACATCCTGGGCAAACTCCAGCTCTCAGGACAAAAAAGGCATTGAAATGTGTAAGTTCTTTTTTCACAGCATCTGCATTCTCAGTCCGGGTTCTACCTGGACCCTCAAGTATGTAATGCCATAATTAACCCATTAACAGGCCCTATTAGTTCTGGTGCTTTGTATGACTGTGCATACACTTAGGTTTGCAGCTGTGGAGCATTTTTTAAAGTTAAATTTTATTATTAACAGTTTCTGGGGTACACGAAAAGCGTTTTATGCAAAGAATGAAACTGAGAAACTGGTGATCAGTTAAAGAGCCAAACTTCAGAGCATTAGAATGTGTTTACAGATTGACTTTTTTTTCTGTTTACATAGAATTTGTATTTAAAACATATTTGAAACATGATGGTACATACATGAATGTAACTTTCTCCATAAATTAAATTAGTACCCTTGAATTTACTTTGGAAGAAGTTTTGTACTGCCTCCAGCCACACGCCAGCCCTCATCAAGGAGTGCCTTGTGTGAATTCCAGCAGCCAGAGCAAAGGTGCCCCTGTGAGATACACTCATACATGTAGGGATAATTCAGATAATCAGAAAGAAAAGTACAAAGCAAAAAGGATACATTGCTGGCCTCCAAGATGTGCTGCAAGAACAAAGTGCTTCTCTAGGCTTTGGAAAAGGGAGAGGGATGCAAATGGTGACATAGGCAGGGGACAGCACTTTCAGCTCTGAGCAGGTGGGTGCATTTGTGGAGTACAGGACAATATTCCCCTTTTTTAATGCTCCTGTCATCTAAATGCAGCCATACAAAATGTGTCGCATTCACACTTTTCATTAAGCTTCAAAGCTGATCTCTAAGTGAAGACACAGAGAAAGCAGAGAGTTATTTTTCCAAGCTGCCCTCAAACTCATAAAGCTGCACTTGACTTGCAAATGTTTAGGAAGCAACTGCAAAAATTATATTCAGAGTCATCAAATAAAAAGCTGAGGCAATTTTAAGATTCTTGGGTTAATTTTATATCGTTAAATTCTTCCCTAACTAACAGGGGTATCAAAGTCTCAACTCTAGTTCAGCCCCAGTCAGGGGAGACTGCATACGCTGCTCTGGTTTTATGGACCATGTTCAACAGGAGTCCTAGAAAGCAGAGAATACAGGAGTGGCTGTGTGTAACTGAGGAACCATAAATCTTTAGCACCTTAGACTTACCCAAGCGAAGGTGAGAGAAGAAGAAATTTGTCTCTAGCTGTCAGTGTAAATTTTTCATTAAAACGCTGTAAAGGCTTTTTTAAGACCCAAAATAAACTGCTTGCGCAGCACTTTTAGCAGAGCTGCACAAGAGAATCGCAAAACCCCTCCACAGATTGTGGTCCTCCAGCAAATACAGACCGTGCTGTAGCTCTCCTCATTGAAAAATAGGATAAGGGCAAATACGCTGACAAGGAAAATACGAGTCTGTACAACTTCACATCCAATTTAAACAAAGTTCACATCCATTACAAGCTGGGAAGTATGTTCGTATTCAAGAGGAACCTGTTTTCCTGTGCCTCAGCAGAACATCCTGAGAGATTAATAGGGGTTCGCCTCCTTCAGAGTAGGACATTCATGCCTGCTGTCCTTTGGGAATCAAGCCAGCATAACAAGCAGTTCCTAAAATGTCCTAGAAGATGGTTTTTAGGTCAGATTGAGCATGGGTGTGGACTCACCCCACACTGTTTTTGAAGTAAAACTATAAGCACTCCCTGGAAGGGGGATCTCAGGTCTCTAGTCCTACCTGATGCTCAGAGCAGGGACAGCTGTGGGGTCAGAGATCGTTGCTCTGGGCTTTATCCAGTCAGGCCTTGAAAACTTCCAAGGCTGGAGACTGAACAACCTCTCAGGGCTGGCTGCCCCCCTGCCATCCTGCCCCAGCGCTGAAGTAGTGCAGTGTTGGTTGTTGGAGGATTATCAAATGCCTGCAGAAGCAAAATTTAGGAGCTAAATAGGGATATGAGAGTCAGATTGACCCATTGCCTGGTGTAGGAGGAAGGCAGTAATTACTAGCATGTGCTACCGCTCTTTTATTGATTCCAGGTGTACAACGTTCACTATACTATGAGCATTAATGGAAAAGTACAAGATGGATCAATGGAAATAGATGCTGGAAACAACTTAGAGACATTCAAAACAGGAAGCGGGAGTGAAGAGGCTGTTGAAGTCCATGACTTTCAGATTGTAAGTAGTGCCACTCTTGTCCTTCATGTAACACACTCCAGCGCTGGACTCTTAAGGACACCTTGCTCTGCCCTGACTTCTCTGTCCCAGTCAGTCTCAGGTTCCAGCCTCCAACCATCCACACAAGCATTTTTGCTCTCCTGGCTTGCTTTCACAGGGAGACAGGCAGTTTCCTCCAAAATAAAAATCTAAGTGCTTTTTGGAGATCAGCCATGCCAGGTACCACTCCAGGAAGTGGTGTGGATTAGGCTGCATCAGGTTTGGCTACATGTAAACATTTTGCATTTTCAAATCGTTGAGCAGAACTACAACATGTGACCTTGGGGTCTTACTAGAAAAACATTCTGTCAGGCTGTGACACAGCCCTCTCATGATTTCCTATGGTTTGAACTGGCAAAAACACCTCCTCCAAACATCCCTGTTTGAGGAGCATAGGGTCAAGACAGTAAGCCAAGGAGAGCCCACTCTACGGCACTTGACTTCAGGGAGCTTCCTGTGCCCTGAGGGCAAGGATGGGAGCTGCTCTCCATGACTTGGCCTGGATTCATCCCCATGGCAGAGGATGGAGGCATTAGCACAGTTTATACATCTGTGCATCAAATGCAAGGTGCTGGGCCACTTGGGCTGACAGCAAACACACTTGGGCACCCCAGCAACTTGTGGCTGCTCAGCATAGAGCCTGGACTAACAGATGGCAGACCTCAGCAGAGCTCAGCAGCTCGGCTAGAGTGGTTGTCTGAACTGTACCACCCCTGAACTACTAAATGCACATCTATGTGATGCTGGAGAAACCCATTTACAGGGCCCAGACCCTGCAGTTAAATGTTCTCAGGTGCAAAACACTCAGCTTCGGAGTTAAGCCCTCTGTAAGTCAAAGCAGCACCTAAAATAAAGACACTGCTGCTAGGAAGCATCTCTGCTTCTGGAGCAGCCACCTTCCCCTTGCTGGATCTAGAAAGGCAAGGAAATTCAGCTTGTTGGCTTTTCAGCAAGAGCAAACAAATCCATGTCAGGAGATCCTAGACCCCAACTTTCTCAACAGCTGCGGTTCTGCTTTTATGAAACTCTCATTAACATCACCATAGCAACGTTATTAGCAGCTGAGTAAGAGCATCCACAGCGAGCTCTTCTCATTTGCCTTTGCCATTTCACATCTGCACAAAAGCACCAGTCCGCTGGAGAGATGCTGAACTCATTTTGCCTCCACGTGTGTTGCTGGTGAGATTCTGCCTGTCACCACCAGGTCATGAATCAGCTCCTAACACCAACCAGCTAAAGGGACCTCCCAGGGACAGTGCCTGCTTGTAATTACAGAGGGCCAGGGACAACCTCAGTGAGAGCCAAGGGATGATGTTACTTGGGTTTTCAGCCAAGCATGCACACAAAGGAGAAAGCAATTGAAGAGATGTGCTTACAACAGACTGGTATTTACATTAGCAGTTTTGGATTGACTGGCACTGCTGGAATGACTGCATGGTCAGAGAAGGCTTGGGTTTGGCAATATTAGGGTATTCCTAGCACACTTGGTACACCACAAAGCCTTATGTCCTAGTGCACCCATCTTTGCACAGCCATCTCCTCTCTCTCTGCTTTTCAGGTAGTCATTTTGTTTTGATGGGGGTATGTCTGGTTTATGCAATTGCATTTCACCCTCATAGGCCAGACAAAGTCCCACACACAGATTTCTGCACCAAATTGCCCATCACAAACTTCCCCTTGCTGTCATAATTACTTATTTGTACAAACTGAACCAAGCTGCCCCCACAGTTTTGTAAAACTGTGTCACAAGGGTACCACGCCACCAGCAAACACAATTTCAAGACTGCCTACGTGAGGTGCAAAGTTACAGTTCAAATCATGTCAACAAATTCTTTAACAGAGCTACTCCAAGTAGCCTACAGCCTGCATGGAAGCACTTACATAAAACACCCCCCTACCTTCAGAAATCAAGCAAAAACTTCTAGGCCAATTTGACCAAAACTGTGAAGCTAAAATGATGAAGGAAAAGCATTTTATTGCTTCTGGTTTTAAATAAGATTACCCTTCAGACTGAAGATTCAGTGGCAATTTTAGCAGAGCTGAGGCACTTTCTTGGGGGTGGTGAGGAGCTGGAGGGCTGTGCACAACCCCCTGCCTTCTGCTTTTGCAGGGCATAACTGGAATCCGTTTTGCTGAAGGAGAAAAGTGTTACATCAAAGCTCAGCCAAAAGCTCACGTCCCTGAAGTCGATGCTATGGCTAAAGCGAGCCTCTCATCTGAGCTGGTAAGGGGTAGTTTGTTGTTTTGTCTGGGTTTTTTTTAATGAATCTTTGTATGGAGAGAACCTTAAAGAGGTATTTAAATACAAATAAAAAGGGCACTTGAAAGCCACTCTGGCTCGTGGTAGGGTTGTTGAAGGTAGGGTAGGATAGCTGAGGATCCATTGAATGGTTGCAGGGAGTCCCTAAAAGGTAAGAAAGGCAAGATTGGTGTCAGACACGTCACAGTGTCCAGGGACATCGTGAGAGGCTGCAGATCAGTGAGTGGGGAAGCCACAGACTGATTTCTGCCAGATCCACAGGAGACCTCTGTGACAAGAGCACCTGCCTGAGACCAGGCTGTGCACAAGAGAGTGGTAGAAGTAGCTGCTTTAGTCAATGCAAAGAAGGACTGTGGTAGATCCCAGGAGATTCCTATCAATGCTCTTGAGCAGAAGCATGGACTCCATCATTCTAGCCCTCCAAAATAGTCAGTAAAAGAGAATTGTGGAAAACATGGCAGAAGTTAAAATAACTTAGAAGAAATAATAATTTATTTTTAAAAATATGACTTTGCCTTCTTAGCATAAAACTTAATTTTACAACATGTTAACTAGATTTCATAGAATTCGCACCACAACCAGCACAGAAGCTGCAGTTCTCACCCAGATACCACCAAATCTCCTCACATTTGCACAAAAAGCTGATTGCTTTATGTGCTCAGAGCCTGAATTTCCCAGAGCTCAGACCCCCAAACTCATTGCTCACACAGGAGTGGCTCCAGTGACTTGAGTCCAGCTGAGCCTGGACACTGCTGGGGGCTCAGCCATTGGCAGGAGAGCACAGGAGATCTACAGCCCCTTTCCCTGGAAGAATAAAAGCAGATACAGTTAGCCAGGAGAGAGGGGCTGTTAAGGCTGCACCTCCCTGCAGTGGTGCTGTGACTGCTGAACATCTGCTTTAAAATGAAGGGGGAA
This sequence comes from Drymodes brunneopygia, assembly GCA_013400955.1. Taxonomy (NCBI): domain Eukaryota; kingdom Metazoa; phylum Chordata; class Aves; order Passeriformes; family Petroicidae; genus Drymodes; species Drymodes brunneopygia. The sequence continues at coordinate 20,240 of VZTZ01033111.1, forward strand.
AAGGTCTCTCTTAATAGAGTCAGAAAGGCTGACAAATGCAACAAAACCTCCTGAAGCTGGAGGCATTTTCCCCATGATGGGAAAGAGAATATTCACAAATTCCAGAGAGAGAGCTCCATCTTTCCTGCCTTGCCTTATCTTAAAGGCAGCTGGCCTTGACTTAATTAGCACGATTGCTTGATGTCAAGGTTTGAATTCTTCATCTTTTTGTAAAAACAATCACAGACCTGAAGACATTATCCTAAATAATCAAAAAGTTATTTCTAATCCTCTACCTGGTGACAGTAAAACTATTTCCTTGTCCTGTTTTTTGTGCATCTTCTCCAAAGATGCATCACCTATGTGACTGCTGCAATGAATCGCGTGCACCAAGCAGTTTAGTGCTACCACTAAGACATTAACTTTTCCCTGTCACTCAACTTTCCAGGCCAGATGTACTACAGGAATGGCAAAGTGGTATTTATTTTTCTAGGCCAAGTCCTCTCTCTGATATGGAAGTATATAAGAGAAATTATGCATATTCTCTTTTCCTACAATGGGCATCATAACAACACTACCTGCAAAATTTGTTGAGTAAAATGAGCTTTTATAGATACCCAAGGTGCGGCTGCTCACAAGTCAGGATCATTTCAAACAGAAACAAAAGATATTTTTATTTCTGAAAATTAGAGTCAGATGTTTCTGATGTTGATAAAAGCTTAAGTGGGAGAATATAAATAAAGAGCAGTAGACAGATTGGATAGCAAACTTAAATGACTTGAGACCTACAAAAGAAATCAATAAACACAGTAAAGAAACAACTCCTCAAGGGAATAAATTGATCTAGTCACTTACATAACAAGTTTTGATGACTTTTATGAAAGCAATTTAGAATTTTAACTTTGAAATCATGCTGGTTTTCATGATTCAAAAGTTAGTTTTCTTTTAATATTTCACCGTTGCTATGAAATACTTACACATTTATGTAAAATAATACTTTGAACTAACAACTTTAAAGAATCAATCACTGGCATTTTCCTACATTACTTTGAAGATATGAACCAAAAACCTGCAGGGTACACTTCAAAAAGGCAGGCTCCTTTAACTTGCACTTCAAGCTTTTGGTCAATTGAATTGCTTTTACCAAACAAGACCTTTAATCAGACCAATCACGTTGACTTAAAACTGGGAGCTGGAGCAGTTCTCAAGCTATGATCCTCTCTAAAACTTTTGAACAAGATTCCACCCCTCACCCCCCCCCGCACACACTGTAAATACAGTTATATACTGGGAGTATGTCAAATGAGAACAGGGCATGAGAAAAGATGAGGGGCTTGGGTTTTGCTGGTGTTTCATTGCTGCTTTGCTGAAGGTGGTGAATCTTCGGTTTCTACTGCCTGAAATTCAGGTGCCTTGGGCAGAAGGATCTCTGACAACCAGCCCTCATGAATGGGGCAGAAGCCTTCCAGGAGTGAGATGGGTGAAATCACAGCCTCAGCAAAGCTGGCAGTGGCTTTGCCCTTCATTTCAGTGGTGGCAGCCTTTCCCAGGCTTTGGCTCAGCACGATCCGTTCACATTGATGACACAGAAGGATGCTCAGTATTAGTTGCAGCGGATAATTATACAGTTTGGTGCTCAAGAATTAACAGCAAGCAGGCACATGACTGCTCACTGAGCAGCAAAGGATTTATGCTCTTCTCTTTGCAGGAAGATGAAATCATGCCTGTGAGATTTGACAAAAACTCCCTTATCTGGGTGGCTGCAGATGAGCCTATCAAGCATAACAGCTTCCTAAGCCCCAAAATTTTAGAGCTTTGCAGGGATCTTCCAATTTTCTGGCTGCGACCAACATATCCCAAAGGTAACATTTCTTTTATTTGAAAAGTATGTTATCCCTCCCTTCATCTAAATGCCTTCCCTTACATCAGGTTTGCTACTGAAACTAGCACATCTGGGAAACCAGACTCCTTTCCTCCCTTGACCACACCTTCCTGGGCTTGTGCCAAGATTGTGGGTTTGCAGTTTATGCCCTAGATATTTTCCATACTTGTATTTACTCAGACAATTTGTATAGGCCAGGTGGGTGACTTGCTAGGAGATGAAACATTTCCAGAGAGGTCAGCCTCCTTCTGGAGAAGGACAAGACAACAGCTTAAACTAGCCCCCAAATATGTAGGCAGCTGACACCAGGTACCAGGAACACTGGCCAGGAATTGGGGACCACAGGCGGTCCTGTTTTCTACCCTGCTTCCGCAGAGGAATTCAGTGGAGTGGAAGGAAGATGCTTTAAGCCAGCCAGCTGGTGGATGGTTTATGAGTTCCTGGAGCAGCTCTGAAGTTGGGGTCCATAGGCTAGTTTAGCAAAGGTGTTCAGGAATCACCAGGGAGATGGCAACTCCTCCAGGTAACTTCCAGGCCTAGGAGGAGAGAAGGCTCAAAAATATTTATTTCTTCTTGGTCCAGTTAATATCAGAACACTCGGGTGGGAAAACACACGTGAAAAAAAATTTACCACATTTTAGAGCACCTGTAGATCCAAGCTACCAATATTTCCCGCTTTCTTCATGACCTTGCATATACCACTGGCAACAAAAGAGCAGTATCAAAGCTGTCCAGAACCAGATGTCCTTGAGAGCAGGGCTACATCCCACCATAAAAGCGTTTTTAGAAAGTGAGATGTGTACAGCTTGTCTTGCTAGTGTTGGAAACTGCTGCTGGGTTAGTATCAGTGACTACAGGCTGGGTCAAAAAACCCCCAACAAATCTCCTCACACACATTTTGCGTCAAGGAGAGGGGGGAGAGGGGGAAATGCAATCACACTGCTTTGGACTGGCATTGGCTTCAGACACAATGTAGGAAGGCAAGCAGCTCCCATAGTGATGCTCATCAAGTTTGCCAAGGCACAGTTTTGGCTTTCTCTCTGCCCTCCATCTTCTCCTTTTTTAATATTGAAAGAAATCACTGGAATATTAGGTAACTACAGGGACACACTCAAGGTAAGACAGCTCTCCGGTGATTATTTCTTCAGATAACCAAAGGAAAGAAATGAAGAGAAACAAGCGCCAATCAGAATCAAACTTTGATGAGGAAGACCTGGAAGCTGCTTCTGAAGAAGTAAACCCCAGGTCACGCACTGTGCAGCTGACTCAAGAGCTTGGTCACCAGTCTAATGAAACCAGGCCAATGGCACAAGAAACTGACCAAACACTTAATCCAGACAACCCATACAATGTAAGTATTTGCAGTGTAATTTGCTTTAAGAGCCTGGGACTGTTGGACAGGTAACACTGGTAATGTAGGGTTTGTCTTATTTTTTATTTTCTTAAATCTGCACAATCTTTGCTTGCTTGGCTTTTCTAGGAAATAACAGACTGGTAAAACACCTAAGAAGCTCAAAAATGTCTTCCCTCTGTCCTCTTCTCTCAGTTTTCATTAGATTTCAGTCTGAAACAAGCACAAGTGCTTGAAATCACAAGGTTAAGGCAAGTTGATGCCAAGTTCCTTTTGAGGTTTCTGGGCCCATATGGAAACAGCACTGGAGATCTGACAAGGACAGCACCTGCTAAAAACAAACCAAAGCTGGTCTTGATCAGAGAGCTGGCCACATCTACTGTGTGAAGAGTCCAGTAGCTAGAAATGTGCTTTGCTCTCAAAAAGAAATTAGTACCAGACATGACTGCTACAGGGGAACACAGCAGAAGTGTCTGGGTGCAAACAGATTGAGGTCCAGCCAAATAAATTTCTTCCTCAGCCTCTTCTGTATGAGGATAAGCAACCCTAGACTAGCAAGAACCTGACAGAGAAGAATCTGTTTTGAGACAGCAGCAGTGGGTGGAGGATGACTGTCATAAAACTTGTTCTCACCCATCAAGAAGCAGCAGTCCCCAGAAAGAGCAGAGGAGCCACCCCGCTGTGCCCCAACACCTCTGCCGCGCCTCAGGAACGCTGGCTGTGCAGGAGGCACCTTCCAGTCTGCTGCACCAGCGCCAGACAATTTACACCCACCATTTGCTGCAGCAGGAGTAAGTCATTTTAATACAACACTGTCACAAGATAAATGCCTCCTGCTTTGGAAGTAAGTTGCAGCTTTGACTTGACATTTATGCAACAGCAGGAGATCATTATACTGTGACAGCATTCTGCCGAGTTGACATCCCTTAATTAAACTTAAATTAATCACTCTAAATAAAGTGGATCTAAATCGACTCTCTCACGAGGTCAGTAAAACAGCAGTGGCACTGGAATGTAGCTTCTCCTTACAGCTCCTAACGTGACCATGTCCATGAGGTCTGAGCTGCCCTGCCTGTGCAGGCAGAACAACTGCCACAGGTCTGCTCTTCCAGTCAGAGGGCAGCCAGGCCAAACGGAGAACAGCCGGACAGACACAGCCATCAGACTTCCCTCAGCCCACAGGGCAGGATTTGCCTTCACCAGCAGCTACTGCACCAATGCCTGTCCCAGGCTTTCTTAGAGACCAAGCCATGGGACTGGGAAGGACCATTAATTATGCTGTAGGTCTTCCCTGCAGGATGAAGTGAATCCTCCCTAGAGCTATTTCTCTTTACTCACTGTGAGTGGAGCCTGGATGATGAGCTCAGGTGACGCTCATGGTGCAGGAATCTGAATTCAAGAATAATGCATCCTGACTAAGAAAACATCTTCCCGGCTCTCAGGACTGGGAAGGAGTTGCTGAGGTCCCTAAAATCACCCAGCTGTCACTAGTGTCCTGTACAAGTCCAGACAAGGGATGGCACATTTCTGTGTCACTTTTTTTGTTGTGCTGCTACTTCATGAACATGAATGAAAAATGTTCAGGTAAAAAGATGACTGGTACTTCAGCATTTGTGCATTACTGCTGCTTTTCTTGAAATAACACCAATGGGCAAAGAACAACCCAAGTTTCCAAAAGCAGAATATCTGGTTACATTTTTTTTCCCCAGAAATGAGAAAAGGAATTTTGAAGGGTAAAGGCTTTTAGGTATTTTATGCATGCTTTGCTCCATTTAACTCCTTACTGTCAGCTACAGAACAGGCAGAATTCTCATTGTCCCCAGTGCACCTAAGTGTTGGGGGGGGTGGGAGGGAAGGAACCAGACTGAGAGACAAGAGTGAAATCCTCAGAAAACTGCAGGGGACCAGAGGAAGAGTTTCCTAAAATGCTGTAAAAAGCATTAAAATACAGAAACTAATAATAAAAACCACATATTTCAGGCATTGTTACCTACATGAAAGATTCAGGTAACTATTGGGATCTTTTCCATCACTAATATTTAGAGTTTGCGAGGAGCTTACTGTTGCTGGAGCTTTTGCAAGGACTGTAGAATAAAAATAATGAAGTTAGAGCTGCCTGTTGTTCTTTCCATTTTACAAGGGTGATTGCACCAATTCTGTGCTTCTGCCAAAGAGAGCAAGACAAAAGAAAACAAATAATAAAGTAAGATGCATGGGTCACTTAGTGTGAGTTTTGTCAACTTGCACAGGCCCAAGACTGTAGGTTTTACCCTCTGTGGGGTTAACAGGAGCATGGATGTATTCTGCTATTCGGTGAGAATGAGAGCACTGGGATGACACTTAATATTTTATATTGCAGCAGCTGGAAGGTGAGGGGATGGCTTTTGACCCCATGCTGGATCACCTGGGTGTGTGCTGCATCGAGTGCCGGCGCAGTTACACGCAGTGCCAGCGGATCTGCGAGCCCCTCATGGGCTACCACCCGTGGCCCTACAACTACCAGGGCTGCCGCACCGCCTGCCGCATCATCATGCCCTGCAGCTGGTGGGTTGCTCGCATCATGGGCGTGGTGTGAGCATGGCCCTTGATGAAAGAAAAAAAAAATAATTGGAGCCTTAACAAAATAAGCAGGAATGCAGTGACAATGAACTGGTAAAAGACTAAAACCAAAGCAGCGGTACCGATCCTGCCTTATAAAATCAGAGTGTGTTTTACTGCACCAAAAGCAAGGTCAGATATTCCAATTGCAAATTAAAATCTCAAGTTAATATTCCATTGGCTTTACAAGAGGCAAGGGTACACTAGCACTTGCTGAATTAAAAACTGAGACATCCCAAAAAAAGACAGTATTAAACTTTGCTCACACATTGGTTTAGCAGTCCAGAAGCTTGCCCATACATCCAAATTGAGCCTTTCAAAACAAACCCCTCTCTTTCCAAGCTGTATGTGAAAATTTACATCCATTTAAGCAACTAGCTCAACTTGTACACTTGGGAGTGCCTTTAATCCATGTAGCTTACTTAAATACATCACAAGTTAAGTTGCTCCCTGTTGCTATTCAGAGTTGCCAGGTCATTATGAATGGTTATAAACCAATTACAGCATACCTTTCCCACAAAGCTGCTCTGGGGGACACGGGAAAGCACACATTGTGCTAAATCGGAAACAAACAGTAGGAAAAGAGGCTGTGGAAGGGAATGTGCGTGGCCACTGAATCAAAACCTTTCACACATCCCAACATCAAAGAAGCCCCAGCATCAAGAATCCTGTATCCATGATACCACTGTAGTGTCTAACAAGTATCTGCTATCCAGCTACTACAGCAAAAGTATTTACATGCAGTTGCAGACCAAGGAGTCTCAAGACCCTTCAGAATCTACAACAGCCACTGTTATTTATAAATCCTTGAACTAGACACATTTGACACAAGATTACAACCCCTCTTTATTTCACATGGATAGCAGGCATTCACATCCCTTCCCCACAAGAGAAACTGCTTACCAGAAGGAAGGGGGGGAAAAAAAGGAAAGCCTTTTTTTTTCCCTTTCCTTTCTCACCTCACCCTTTTTGCTAGGCAAACTCTGCAATTATTGGGATTGATCCCATTACACATTAAATCTCTAAAGAAGGTACTCAACTGAAACACTCAAAGGTGAACAACTTAGTATTTCTAGCCTTAAAAAAAAAGATAGAGGTATTATACTGCCTTTATCCATACTATGCACCTTGAACCCTACTGCTGAGTTTATAGAGCCATCTACATCATCTTTATTAGCAAAATGGTTCAATTTTTCTTTAAGTTCACTTTCTGGAGCATTCATTTTTGTGACTAAACAGCTCTTGAGATGTTGCAAGCCCAGTAATGTTATTAACACTGCGTGACACACAGAAAAGAGGAATTAATTTGACATAATCGTGGCTTAAAGAAAATAAAGACAACCTCATGTGGAATGCTAAACTGCATATCTAAAAAGCAAAGTGTTAAATGAGAATAAGATGAGAATAGAATTCAGTATTTTGTTCTATTGTAGCTTTTTAATATAAGCTTCACCTTCCCTTAATCTGAAGGACAGACTTGCTTTGAAATATTTAAATTATAAACTTCTTAAAAGTGGGATTTCAAGGCCTTTTGAGTTTCTGCTTTTTAAACTGAAAATGACCTTGATCATTCTGTTGTTTTAGAAGTACGTCTATCATATGCTTAGAAAAGTCAGTTTTCCTTTTTTTTTTACTGCAGATTAAACAAACACAATAAAAAAAACCCCAGTTGCTTTCTGTGCTTTTTTCAATGCAGAAGGTGTAACAATTCTTTTACATACTCGTTCAAGAACTGTCTGAAAAGAAGGGCATCAGCAAGTGAAACACTGGAGGCAAAGACAGAAATGTGACTCTGTGTGTATACCTGAACTAGACTGTTGCTCTCTTTTGCATCTTGAGGCAACTTGTCATCTGCTTCTCTCTGTGTCCCCCAATAAAACAAACAAATGAACAGCCTCCTTCTGAAAACACAAAGTCTTTCCTGTAGGTGATTTCCATGGCTACACATACTTAATTCTTCCTTTACAAAAGCTTGTAATAATTTGCTTTCCATAGACAGTCACAAAGCATGTAAGAAGTTAAAAAAGCATCCTGCTCATGGATGTAGAGTTGTCAAATATGGCACATACATCTCGAGAACACTTCTGCATGCATCATGCCACAAAAGCGCCAGGGACCGTAACATTTATCTACTTCCAAAACATAGGCCACAAAATGCCTTCTCCAATGCAAGCTTCAAGCAAGCAAATTCCTGTTTACCTACATATCAGATTCAAATAGAGAGAAGTAAAGGTCTCGTGCTGCAACAAGGTTGGGAAAAAAAAAATCTTACTTCAGCATAACATCTGATTTTGAAGGAAAAGTTCTGAGGCAACACAGGAATGACAATAAAACCAAAAAGCCAACAGTGTGGAAAGATGCTGTGATATTTCCTGCAGTTGTGGCTCAGACTGCAGCTGTAACCATCCATAGTGATCCTTTCACTACTGTAAAGCATTTACTATCAGTGTTGAAGCTTCTCACTTTACACTTACCACAGATGTAATACCTTGGCACTCTGAAGAGGTTACAACATGTCAGCATTTGGGGCATTCCTTGTATCTGACCCTGTGCTAGCAGAAACCAGGAGAGCCTTCCCTCGGCCAAAGTTTAGGGAAGGAAAGAAAGAGGAATGAGCTTGTCATCTACAGTGTTTCCCACCACAGGTGGGTGGATGTTTGTCACTATCCTTAAAACTTAATTACCCATGTGATCTTACCAGAAGGATTAGAATGGCAGAGCAGATTAGAGCAGAAAAAGGGGATAAATTCAGGCTGGTGAAAAAGAGATGGAAAACAGGTTAAAAAAGATTGAAAGCAAATGATGGGAAAGCAGGAGGAGTCTTTTTTCTGAATCTACAGTTCCCTTCCTCCCTACTTAAATGAACCCTTTGTCCTTTTTCATATAGGAATCACCCTCCACTTGTATACACTGAGAAAGCAAAAAAGCTGGGAGGTATGGAAGGGGGCGATCTGGCTTCTATCTCCCATGTAACACTTCACCCCTACTGCAGCACAAAAAAATTCCAGAAAGTTTCAGTGCAGAACAGACTAACCACTTGTTCCATGCAGTGCAGGGGAAAAAAATAGTGAAGCATAAAACTACAGTTGGCAATGAACTGATTGCTGATTGACATGTCTGGGTGGGCAGAATGTCTGTTCAGAAAGGGGCAAAAGAGAGACTGAACCAGGAGGACTATCTTCTGCTTCCGAGAGGCTCAGCTGGCCTCTTACAAACACATGTCTACAAACTGGTCTTTCACAAGCACATACACCAAAGATGAGAGAGGCAGCCTTAAACTACAACAGGCTTCTTCCCCGAGAGCAGGAGCAGAGAGCAAACCCATCTGTGGTATTAAATGGGAACTGTTACATCTTGCTGTCCTGTTCCAGTATCTCCATCGGTACAAATCAGAGCACTGTGAAACTGCCTCAGTCTTCCAGACAGTACTACCTATAGATGACCAAAAGGCTTGGGGAAAAAACCCTCAAGCAGTTTGAACACAATTAAAACATGATCCACTCTATCCTTGCAGGCAGTTCTCTTCCTCCAGCCAACTCATTATCAATGCTGCTACATATTCCACTCACCCCCTCCAGTCCCAAAGGGAATTCCCTTTATCACTGGCTTCTTTGAAAGCCTCTATTCAATGCCCAAGCTCCCACTAGCTTTCTCTTGATCTACAGCTTCTGGTACCATTTTGTGCATGCGTGTTTAGACAATAACAAAATACACTGTTCACAAAATTTTTGAAGCACCTTCCCCCAGCTTTCTAAGGAAGTTTTGCCTACTGATTTAGTCCAATCCCTCAAAACAAAAAACCCAACACCTCTCCCCAGTACACAATGCCCTCCCCCTATAAGGCAATAAAACCTGCCCTTATTGATTAACCCAAACTTGAAGGAGGAACACACACAGATTATCTGCTTGTGCTCAGAAACATGCTGGAGTTATGTCTAGACCTGCAAACTTGGCTTACAGGATTGAGATGGACAGGGAACCCTACCACTTGATTGTTACAAGTTTTAGCCTGAAGCTAAAGCATTATATTTGCATTACATATGTCTCAAGAGTACATAGGTAGCAATGCATTTTATTTTACTTTTTGCCTTAAGCTAAATGAATTGAATCTCAAAGCAGTGAAACAGTACCCACTTAATACAAGAATATATTGTGTTTATCTGACGTAACACCCCCATGGTCTTTCAGTAAGTAAAAGACAGAGGAACCTCTGCTATGTTCTCTTCAGTAAGTAAGAGCAACCCAATTGGCAGAAAACATCTTCAAATTACTTTTTAATTTCTATTTAAGAGATTTTTTACCCAGGCTTTTCCCCACAGCAAGCCTTTGCTAAGCTCTGTTAAGTGCTCTGAATGACATTTATAAAGCAAGGCTGGCCAAGAGACAAGAACCCAATTTTGTGACAAAGTGAAGCACTCAGGCATTTGTCTTCCTTCTACATTAAAAAGGAAGAAATGCTTTTGCGCATAAATAAAAAGCAGCAAAGCACTTATCTAGGAGAATGGAGTTCAAGTACCTATTCCAAATCAAATCAACTCCAATGTTAGCATCCCATATGGATGGGCAAATGCTCTACATTTCGAGCAACCAGCTACTTAGAAGTCTCGGAAGGTCAAGAAAAGCCTGGCACCATAGCTAAAAAATCTTCACTGAAATATGTCCCAGTATAGGCTTTGAGAAACTCTTCCAAGAAGCAGACACTGTTCAGTAAATGTCAAGAGGTAAGGCACACAAAACCCTTCCTAAATCCAATCCACCTTGGTTCATTGCATTCAAAGAGCAGTAACATTCAGTTCTGAAGGTTATCAAATTTGAGCTTTGGAAAACATGTATCAATTCTGAAGTCCCAAGTGATGCAAAAGAAACACTGCCCAGCCTGCACTACAGGATAATCATGATCTCAGTACATGAAGAATGCAATCATGTCAAGACTGTAGTCATAGTCTACATCAAAAAACCCCCTCTCTTTTTAACATTTGTGAGATTTTAAAGTCTTAGTATCTCTCTACTGCATAGGCATAGTAACAATTGTGAGAAAAAAGCCACCACACTTTCCCAGCAACACAGCAAAATCTAGGTTCCTTTTCCTCAGGAGGAACAGAATATATCCTTCCTTCCTTCCTCCTCTTTAATTTTCAATCATAATTTAATACCTAACAGCTGCAAACTTCACTCATCCTATTAAAAACACCTGTTCTAACAGCCCTTCTATTTTACCAAGCTCATCCAATTGACACTGTAGGAAAATAACACGTCCAACACAAACACAACAGGCAGAATAACAAATGATTGGGAAAAGCTCACGTAATTAGGAAAGCAAGGGAAAGTAGCAAACTCAAAACAGCATCCAATGGTTAGCAAGGAATGAAGTGGCTTTCATAGTGCTGTCAATATTTGCAATTCATGGTGTTTCTACGATCACAGATCACTTGGCTATCTCTGAATTCCCAAAAGACAGTGGCACATGGACAAGGCACATTTAGCACAACCTTGAGTTCCTCTCTCATGGAATCACAGAGAGGCTGAGGTTGGAAGGCACTCCTGGAAGTGCCCTTGTTCAACCCCCTTGCTCAAGAAGGGGCACCTCAAGCCAGGTGCCCAGGAGCATTTCCAGATGGCTTTTGAGCATCTCTAGGTCCCTGCAGACTTGTATTCAGGAAGTACAAGCATACACAGTACACAGATTCTCAATTCTTTTTCTTTTTCTCTATTGCTATTTACAATTTGATCATGACAATAAAGCTGCACTGATGGAAACAATTAAGGACATACAAGTTCTTCTTTGTACAGTTTCTAATATTCAGAAATTATATAACTTAAAGTAACTGCTTGCTGGCTTTGATTCCAGGCAAATTTATTTTGAATGTAGAAGGTAGACAGAGGACCTACTTTTCTGTAAAAATTTCCAGTCACAACCAATTTGCTATCTTCCATGACATGTGACTACAGTTCAACTTATCACACAGGTGGAAAGACTCCAAAGTGGGTATTTTGTGTCTGCATCAAGAATAGTAACCTCATCCTCTTCACTGAATGCACATTGCGCTCCTATACATGCCAGCTTTTCTTTTGAAATCCTTACCTTATCCTTGCCTCTATACTTTAAGTGATTCCCCTATCAAAAACAATACTACAAATGAAATAAAGCAGCTTCCTTATAGAAAAAGTTGTATTTACAGTTTTATTTAGCAGAGTTACGGAGCAAACAATTTTAACACTGTTGTGAAAAGTGTTTTTACCCAAAATTGTCATGATCTAATAAGTTATTGAACAGAAATACCAGGTGTAAGGCAATAATCCTGACCAGCCATTAGAGATCACCCCATCCCAAAGAGCAGAGCTGATAAAGGTGAAAATTTGGACTGATGGACTCAATTCCCAGAAATTAAGACAGAGATGATAAAAATAGGGTTCCATTCTTGAGTATATCTTTAACATCTGCAGATGAAGGAATTTCTAAAGCACGCAAAATGTAAAGACAATTCCTGTTTTCAAGGGAACATTCAGTGCTTTGAATCCAAGAATGCTATGTCCATACATAGTGGTCAGTACATGACTATGGCAACACATAGATGGTAAAGATCAGAAATAAGATTAGAATTTTTTCCATTCCACGTCATCAGGAGGATTTACTTCTACCTTCCTTTTACCAACATCAGACCAGTTGGTGCTCAGAACTGTGCCACCAGACTCCATCTGCAATATGAGAGAGAGCTTTTTTAGTTTGTTGAGAATTTCAGTTATATAAAAGCCACATTTCTTACAGCAAACTTCAAAGAGTAGTGATTACACAGAAATTGTGTACCTGTGAAATAAAATTTGACAGAGCCATCATTCCATAGTCTTCAGCCCAACAGTACTATTATCACTACTGGACACAGTGAGATGCTGCTTCATTAACAAGAAGCTTTTAAAGGGTCAGTCACATTCTTGCCTGTGATGACTACAAATCAAGAGGAATTTGATCCTTTCACCCCCTGACAAGTCTTCAAGCTCTACATGAGCCAAACCTCCACTTCCTTTGATAACACTGATTGAAATGAAGAGACCAGTGACAAAGCACAACCTTGGACTTAAAGAGTCACACTTATTAGTGTACACTGTAGCTTTCAGGGAGAGCAGTTGTGCCAGTATCTCCAGCAGAACCATGGCCAAAATTTATTCATTTATAGGCCCAAAATTTTGTTAATGGAGACTTTTTCCAACATATGCAAAGTTTAGTAAATCACATCAGTGTGCAAAAATCAGACATTTCTTCAGAGAAAAGAATGAAGACTTACGAACGATTTGTTCATGGCACGTTTTACTTCATCTGTACCATCTGAGTAGATTTGCTGGAAGAGTTTATTTAAAGCAGCATCTCCTTCTAATTTCTCATTTTTCTCCTCTTCTTTGATTTCAACTACTAGTTTGTCCCAGTTCCTTGTATAGTGAGAGGATGATGGGTACAAGTGCTGGGTATCTGAAAACAGAAGTGTTAGTTAACTAAGCGTTTCTCACGACTCTGAGAGTGGCAGAGAACACAGAGACATGTACCTGATGAATCAGAGATGATAATGGGACATGAAAATGCAAATGGGCTCCTCTGAACTGATATAGGCATTGCACTAACAAAAATAAAGGAAACTAAGAAATGCAGAAGTTTATTTTTAGGTAAACAGAGTTACATAATTTTGTTATCCAACACATACAAAAAAAGCTGGCCAACAGCAACACAGAATTAAAATCAAAATGAGGCAAGAGATACTGGCTGACAGAAAAAAACGAAACAGCAGCCTAGAGCCATAGGAAAAGTTAAGCTAAATTTAAAAAAAAAATCTGAAATCAATAGATCAGGAAATTTAAATTCTGTCAAATACAGCATGTTTATCAGTACTGAAAAACTCCAACGTTTAAGTTTTTAAGAGAAATACAATACTTAAGGAAACTGTAATTAATTGTCTAAGGAACAGGTTACATAACAGAACTGCTGTACTGGGTCTGGCCAGGACAGAGTTAATTTTTTGCAGTAGTGGTGAGGGGCAGAGCCTGAAGTTCTGTAGGCACCTACATCAGCACAGATCATTGCTGGGGCAGGAGTAACTTGTACTCTCTGACATCCCAGAAGAAGGACAGGGCTTCCAGTCAAGAAAAAGGTGTCAGGAGGGGGAAGCCATCCATCATCAGTTCATTGTCACCTGCGGTCCACTGGTGCATTTTGCATGTAAATCATTCTCTCTTTTGTAGCCTTTTTCTATTAATGTTATTGCTGTTACTGTTTGTTTTCAGTAAACTGTTTTTATCTCAGCCCTTCACCTATTGTGCCACTAATTCTCAACTCCATCCCACTACAGGAGAAGGGGGAAGAGAAAGGAGAGCGAGACCATGGCAGTGTCCTTTGGGAGAGTTCCAGTGGGGCACTGAAGTGGGGGGTACCATTCCTAAACCACAACACACAAACCACACATAACATACAGAACTGCAAAACAGGGACCCAAACAGATCAGCAGAATTAATGACAAGCACATACCCTTAACAATTCATCAGATTAACAGAAGTTATGACTAAATTTAATACCTATGTTTCACTAATGGCTTGCAGACTTTCTGTCAATTCTCGGGAGTGAAAACAAGACCATTAGGCTTTTCATTGCAAATATGAAACTGTGATTCTATAAACCATATTTAATGCAAAAGTATTACTAATAACTGTAACTCACTCAATGCAAATAAACCATTTAATACTTAATAGTTCAGAGAACAAACCTGGTGTAAATTGTTTTAACTTAGGAGAATCTCCCTGGCCCTCCAGCTTCTCCCATCTTACAGCCTCTGGTTTTTTCATTTTTATCTCAACCTACAGAACACAAGACAAAGAACAAATTAATCCAGAGGGCAAACAATTCTGCCAAGCAGCTCCAAAGTAGTTGGATCCTGTAGCTCTAAGAAAATACATTCATTTGGTTTTAGAAACAGAGCCTCTAATACGAAGCCTGTACCACAGCCAAATTTACCTACCTTACAAGATGAAGTTACTCGAGTTCAAGTCACACATCAAATGAGCTCCCATGTGCCTGTGCAGCTTTTGTATCAGACTTCTACCCTTTTGATTAGGAGCACTTTACTTTCTTTTGCTTACTATTCACTTGATTCTTTTTGTAAATTATGGCATCCCAAAAGTAATGATCAGTCCCAATGTCTCTAGACTGCCAGGCTCCAAGGTATTGCCTTTCAAGCATCCCTTTCCTGGCAATCAGCTCTAATAAACAGAGGTTCTGAAAGACTATGAAATCCAACTTTATCTAAGTTTACATTTCATTTACCAAAAAATTCCATGTTTGATGTGTAGTACACAAACCAGAGAAACACCCTGGGACTATGCAGATCTCCCCACTGGAGAAACTCAGAAGCTGTATTCATTTGGTTCAATGAACAAACACTGCTATGGAGAAAACTGTCGAGTATTCATTGACAAAACTGGCAATTAAAAATTGATATGGTTGCAATTATCATAGGAGAAACAAAATTAAGTGAAGTATGTCATGCCCTATTCACAACTTCACATAATCCCTTTAGACAATCATATTGAAATGCTTTTTCATAATTAACCTTCTCCTTTGGTTACAGGGTTACAAAGTTGCAAAACAATGTCTGCAAAACAAGGACTGTCTAATGTCACTCCACTTAAGAAGATGTCACAAAGTTCATATGATGCTATTAATTAACTGAAATCAGTGCTTGCTAAACTTCAGTGCTTCCTTATTTGTGAACAGCTCAGCAGAAGCAAGTTCTTAGCTCTACCTAAAGCCACTCCAACCTGGGGATCCCTGCAGACCCAAGAACAAAGGCGCCACTGTAAAAGCTAACCTTAGATTCAAACAGAAAGCTCCTTGCACAGCATTATGTTGATCTGAAATATGAACTTTATTTAATCCATTGTTCAAATCAATCACTGGTAAGCAACAGACTGAGGTATCTTACAAAAATAAAAAAAATTAGCTCATTGAAGTTTCAATGCTTCCATTTCTGCAATCAAGATGAATTTTAAGAATCAGAATATTCAGTTATGAATGTTCCTTTTTATTTTTTATCCCTCAGGAAGCTACAAATTCCCTAGATAAATTTAAATATTTGTTTTCCACCACTAACATGTACTGAGAACAACCAAAAGTTTAAGATAAGAGGCATGAAATGTCCTTCAAGGCAGGGGAGAGCTTCAGTAAACTTTTAAGTCCAACGCCCACATGTATGTGATTTCCCACTCTCTGCATCTGTTGGATCTTCAATGTTTTCAGCCCCTTTACAAGTCATAAATTAAGCATCAGAGTACCCATTTTAAAAATAAAGTCACAGAACCAAAAATGACCAAATAAAATCAAAATGATGTTAGTCTGGATGACTGACCTACCGTCCCTAAAAAAGGCCTGTATTCCAGAGTTTAATATAGCAGTCTGTAAGGATGGGGAGATTTCTGTTAAACTATGTAGAAGAATCATTCTAACTGTGCCAATAATTATTCTTCAGTAAAACAAAAGAAGTCAGTAAAGCTACCTCCACTGGACTCTTTTAAAAACACTTTGAAAATTGCAACCTTAATTTTTTAGCACTTTCACTCAAATCTAATGCTCTGTGATTAGCTTAAGGAAGCAAAAATTATTTGAATATCTACATATAAGACAATCAAGGAGTTCCACAAGTGGCAGAACAAGCAGGTTTTTTTTTCCCAAATGGATTTGGATCTCCTGAGCCAAACATTTAAGTTAATTAGCTACTTACAAAGGAACTAATTAGCTACAAGTGAAACATGAGTATTAATTTAAAACAACTCTCCTCTGTTTCTTTCATAAACTCTTCTCAACCTGAGGAGACTATTATAAACTGAGTTGTGCATTTCAGTTGAGGAGGCTCTAATGTTAAGATTTTATACTCTGCTTATTAGTGCATCCCCCAACATGTTTTAGGGGAGAGGGAAAGAAAAAAGCAAATGCTTGATACTGAAACTGCTCTCCCCTATACCTCTTCAATTTCTCTGTTTTTTCTTTCACTAACTCTTCTTGCCCTTACACTTCAGGCTTTCCACCAATACTTTCCAGTATCTCAAATACAGATTATTTCATCTGCACCAAAAATGACCTCTAATGCAATATAATGCTTGATGTGAGCTACTAAACATGGACTTTTTTCTACTCAGAATACAATCCTCCTCAACGAGTCCTTATAAAGACTATTGGCTATTCATCAGAGTACTCTGCTCATGCATAAAAAAAAGAAAATAAGGAAGAACTTTAGTTTTGCTGCTCCAGTAATCCCCCTTCTCCTTTTCTAATCTGCTAGATCTTACATTTTCCTCTCTGAAACTCTCCCTAAGCCAGCACTACGTAATAAACATTCCTAAGGAAAAGCAAATGACACAAACTAATTCCCAGTGTAAGATGCAGATTTCTTAACTCTAAACCATTTCAACCCTGCCAAGCTAGAAGTACATACAGCTGAAGAAGTGAGACAGAATGTATTTTTGACATGATTAAACTTCGACTCTGTCTACTACATCCACTTCAACTGAAGTTACTCATTAGGCGAAGTGGCAGGCAGGAGCAAAGCAAGGGAAATCATTAACTTCATACCATTATACAACCACATTTTCCAAAATATAAAGCTATAAAGTTCCGCTTGTGAAGGCACATATTTCTTCAACTTGAGAGTTCTATTTGATCTAAGAAGGACCGACTTTGTGAGCCCCAATTACTTGCACAAATGGCAATAAATGCATTTTAATGAAGGTTTTAGCACAGATACTGATAGCTATCACACAGAAAAGTAACATCAGTAGGGACATTTGTGTCATATCTAGCAAAAAAGTACTGTTAGCTTTTTCCTCTCCTTTGAAAAAAATTCACTTGGGCAAGAGATATACATCAACACTTTGCCAACTACTTTGATTCAACATTTATATTTCATAAAACGCATGCCTGTGTACCTCGTGCCAACTTCAGGATATAAGACAAGAAAATTTAACTGCAAATTAAATGCTCTGCACGCCACTTAAGGACAAGCCCAATTCCTCAGCTTCTCCTTGTACCTCAAGCCGTGCAGCCACCTGACCATCTTGGCAGCCCTCTGCTAGGACTTGCTTCACTACATCAGTGCCTTTCTTGCACTGCCAAGCCTACAATGGGACATGATACTCCAGATCTATAAAGAAAAAGTATATTATATCTGCATTGGGATTTTTTAAAGTCCCTTGTATTTTGGGTTCAAAGAGAGCAAAGCAAAAAGGAAAAGACACATGGAATTCTGAGAGTAATTCATGCACTACTTGTTTGAAATACCATCTTGAGAGAAACTTACCCCTCTGAGAAGAGGGTCGAATAAGGGATTTATTGTCTGGAAGAACCACCACCCACAGTGAAAAGACAGAGGTATATTTCTACTCAGAGTTTTCTAGTCATGAAAGTAATCAATTTTTTAAAGCCTACCAGAGAGTTGGACATGCTTGTTTTTGGATTAATCCAAGTGCTAGCTATTGGAAAAGATGCCACAGTTACTCTCAAAAGCTATTCTGAACCATTCCATTGATAGTATAAAAATAAAAAAAAACCCTTATTTTAACGTAACTGGCACAAAAGCATTTAATCCAGTTTTAAGAAATAACTCCTTCCTTTTGGTAAAGATTAATACAGCACTAGTTAGCCAACATTTATTTTCTAGGTAGATACTTATTGTTAAAAAGCCGAAACCCCCAATGAATTTGATTTCACTTGAACTTACATTCTGGGACAGGCATTGTCATTTTAACTGAGATACATTAAAAGGGGAAGAATTTTTATCTTCCATGCTAAAGGGAGATTCTGGTGTACCCTGACAAACTGGAAGGGTTTTTTTTTTCTAATTTCTACCATGTTTTATATTTTACAGTCCATGCTAAGGGAAAGTTCATTTACCACTGGCAAATTTCTGTCAAGCTCTGATCAGATGGATGAAGGAAACCGGAACTGGCAAAGCTTAACCAACAGTTCAGCCATTAATTTTAAGACACATCAAAAATACCCTTTTCAATTCTGGTGTTCTGCTGTATCAAACACATAAAAACAAGAATTCAGTATTTCTAATCAACTATTTTGTTATTTACTGAACTACTGACTGCCTTCTCTCTGAGTCATAAATTTTAAGGGTTTAGAGTTGTCATTTTGTGATCATCTCATGAATTTTGTAGGATAAAATAGAAAATCTTCTAAAAATATAAGACCTATTCAAAAGTATCTCTAAGAGTACAAGTGCCTACAGTTTTGATATCCTAATTATTCAAAGACCTTTTATATATTGCTTGTAGTCTAAATTCCAAGATCTTTAGTCCATAACTTTTAAAAAAACATACTAAGATGAAAATAATTCCACAGAGTTATCACATACAAATGCTAATTAAGAAATTTATTCTATAGGGAGTATACTGCAACAGAAGGGATTTATTTAGTTTCTTTGCCAGCTATGTACTATGGGAGGCTGGGGGGAAAAGGTTCAAATTCCCTTTAACTGATATTACATAGCCAACACAAAATTTTTGAATTTTAGAGAAGAAGCTAGCAACACAGATCATTTTAGTATTCTAAAGCTATTTGTCACTTCATTCTCCATGTAAACCATCATTATTCCAATAGTTCTCAAGACAGATAAAACCCCTTATGCACAGTTTTCTTTTATGCATTATATAAACCATGGGCACTGATTTATATGCTTGTAAAAAATAATAGTTCTCAGAGTATTAACGAGTTTAAATCTGTCTCACATCCATCAGCATTCATACAGAAGGAATAAAATCAAACTTATTGTTAATTAAGTAAATATCGTGCCAATCATAGTGAGGGTTTCTATATGGTCTATCCAAGAAATTGCTCCAACTAGCCCTGCCTAAAAGATGCAAGAAATTTCAGAAAATTATCCATTCATCTTAAATATTAGTTTATAATTTAGAGAAAATGCTCAAGAATATACATGGGAGATATCAATTGGCATGAAACTCTCACAGGGAAAACAAGTACATGAGAGCGGCAAGTCTGCATTCAAGGGCCTACAAGCAATTTAATGCAAATATCCTAAACAGGAAACTATCTTTTAAGGGCTGGACTGCAATGGTAAGACCTAGCTTCAGTTAAAATAAATCTGTTCCTGTGTTTATCTATTTGTGTACATTTGCCTCTGAATAGAGACCCTGATGACAGTCCAAGAGCGTGCGAAACAGCTCCACTCTTTGCCTTTTCCCTTCCATTCAGCAACAGGCATCAGTTCCAGTTAGCTTCACAGGGTATTTCAGCGTTTGCAAAGCAAAATATTGGTTCAAGGAAAAAACTAACATTCCACTGATGCACACAACCATATTCTTGGCATGAAGCTGCTGAGAGTGTGCATCTACCTCAGACATCTCTATTAAGCAATAAATATCAACTGTGAAAGAGGCTGAAGCTTTCTAACACCTCCCTGGTTTGCAGCACAACTTTGATCTTTAACTAAAGGACAGTTCTGGGGTAAAGAAAACACTTTTTACCACTTTTTCAAATGCCTTTATGCTGCTGCAAACTGAGAACTCACAGTAATTGCCCTCAGTCTATTTGTAGATAGGAGGAAAAGCAGAAAGCACTACCTCAAGTTTCCTTCAAGGTCATAAGCACACATGCTAAAAGCACATAGTCATCTTCACTCTCCTCTTCTAAGTCTGAGGAGAAGAAAACCCCAAGCACCACCTAGAACTCATCAGAAGACCTAGAGAAAGTGCTCATGTTACGCAAGCTTCCAGAAGAACACTGCAGAATATTCTCCTGGAATCCCAAATACACTGACTGAGCAGAACAGGGAAAAGAAAGTGAGGCTGATTGTGCATGTTTAATAGCATTAGAAATCCCTACACTATTTGTACATTTTTACTTTCCTGACATATTTTCTAGACAGATACAGATTGACTAGCTTTTTTCTTAAACATATTTAGTCACTCATTTAAATTTTTATACCTTTGTCCTTCTACAAAGGGAGCATGGTGACAGCATGCACATTGAGCCACAGGTTAACTGCACCCAGGCAACTTGCAAAGAGCAAACTTGGTCTAGCCTTTACATTTTGGCTCCCTCTTCTGGGAAGAAGTAAAAAAACAAGTAGCACTACCAAAGGTGTCTCCTCCTGTGAAATGCTGAATGCAACACAGTTTTCAGCTTCCATCTGTAAGACACAAATCTCAAATTTCTACACTGCTTTTAGGAGCAGCTGTTACTTTTTGCTTGATCAGATTGCTACAGTCAGACACCTCTGACAATGAGGAGTAATAACATCAACTGATGTAGTTACGATCTATCAACTGTGCTGTTAATGTACAAAATGCTATGCAGATAGCAGTCCCAGTAAGAGAAGGGCTCAATTCAGTGGTATTCAGATTTTCTAACACGAACGTTAACCTGAGGCCTTAAGCCATCAGAATTGTATGCTGAACAACAGGCAATTCTTAAGTAACTTGCTACTAAATGTGAGCAGGAACCGTAATCAACTTTTTTAATTTTTTAATTAGGTTAAAAAAAAAAAAGTTCAAGTATGGTAATAATAGATACAGTCACTATTAAAGGTAGCCAGTATCATCTGTAAAACTGTTCACAATTGGAGAATACAAAATACTAGAGGATGCATGAAGACAAATTTCAGATTTTATCTCAAAACTGGACTTCATCCATGTATTATGCTGTTCTTGAGCTGGCATCAAATACTTTACCTCTTCTAGTTCACAGCTTGAAGCAAAGTCTGGAGATGATAGACACTAATTTACTTCTGCTCAAACAGAAACTATAGAAACAGCTTAAAACATCTATCTATGCTACTACCTCTGTAACACTTGCTAGTTGTGGTTTTTTCCAAACAGACTTTTTATCTCAGAGCTTGACACAGTATGGATTGATAGAAAGGTATAATTTTAATTTCCTTGCTGGGAGAGAAACAATCCTTATGCTAGCAATTGTATTTTTTACCACTGTCAACACTCACTGAAAGAACCAATTCAAGAGTCTATGAGTTCTGTCTGCCCTTTGCGGTTACTTTAGAATTTGTAATTCTGGAAAGACAGTTAAGGCTGTTTTCGCCTTCTGAATTTGCATCTTTACCTTTATTCCTTTCCATTTGTCAAGTGATGCTTAATTTCAAGCAGTATTAAGAAAACCCTTCCGCAGTTTCTGAGTTCCAAAATACACAGGATTGTTCTACTCTCTGCCAGTTCTGTTGTTTCATTCTCTATCTCTATTCTAGTTGTACGAAGTTCATGAATCCAAACTATCCACCACACAACCTGCTCACATGTTCCACTGTTTCCTCATGTATTTGCTCATATAACTGAAAAAGAAAGGCCAGTCTTTGTTGCCCAGTGATGACTACATAATACTAGTGGCAAGACAGCTCATACATTCAAATCAGCAACACAAAAAAAGCAGTATGAACAAATCAAGTTATTCTCATCTGAAATTACTAATCTGCAGAAATAGATCTGTTTCTATCCCATGAAAACTAAACTTCTTTGGAGTGCATAGTAACAAGTTCATGTAATTGGGAAGATAATGAGATAATGTCTTTCTTTCCAAGTCCTTACAAAAGGAATTCATGTACATAGTACAAAATAATACAAGAATGGTTTGAGAAGTTTTAATCAGTAAGATTAACCTACTCAAAGTACTATCTGCCTATTTTCCATGCTGCTCATAGGAGCCAAATATATACACATAGGTAAGAAAAATCTGAATTTCTGGTAATCAAACACTAAGGCTGCATCATTCCCTTAAAGTGCTTAATATTTTTCTAAGGAAAATATTCTAAACCTGTAGAGAAGTCTTTGCATACTTAATACAGAGCTGCTTTTAATTTTTTTTTTCTTCCAGACTCCATCTGGTGGTCAGAACAAGAATCAGCTGGGGCATGGTTTAAATTGTATTCCTTCAGTACGCCTTCACAGACAGCCTTATACTACTCCTTCATGCAAAAGTAAGGACATGCTGAAGCACTGATTTCTGCAGTTAGAACACCCTCTGTGTTCCCTCTTACCCGTTTTGTCTCAAAAATAGTCTCTCACAAGCATTTAGGAACAATAACATTTGAAAATAAATGCTAAATATTTACAGTTCAGACACTGCCTGAACAAAACTCAGGCTTTCACTCCAGTTTTGGAATCTCAAAGTAAACTAGGCTCTAGACTACCAGAGATTATTTCAGAGAAAAGCCCAGGCTAGAGATAGCAGTGTGGAAAAGACCAAGTCAAGTGAATTTCACAGTGCTCAGCAGCATGTAGATGCTTCCTAAGAAAGTAACAGTGAACTTCAAGACAAAATAAAAAATATAACACAAGCTAGGCAAGAACATAAAGAAAACAGGACCTCACAGCTACTCTTCCTAACAAGGTCTGTCCCCATTCCACTCAAATTTATACAAATACTAATGGACTACCAGATTTTCTGCATACTTTGAGCCACATAAGCTCTTACGCTGTGAGGGGATAAGTGAAGTGCTCAATCACACAACCTGCCCAGATTTCTTTGTACAAGGAGTGGAAAAACAAGACCAACTCTCTGTAGTAATCTTCCCATGCCATCCTAATCTCTCTTCCATGAAATGATGCAAGAACCTTTATAGGTACCTTTCTGAGAACAGAACAGCTAAAATGGAACATGAGTACACAGGAGAACTTCCATAAGCTCTGCAAAACCACTGCTGAAATACAAGAAAAGAATCAACATCATATTCCAGCATTGGGGATCCAGGCTTGGCTCTGTGGACAAAGCATATGTCTGTCTATCCCTTATGCCAACAAGAAATGCTCTGCCAGACCACTATTCTTTATTTTTCTATACTTATAATATAAAAGAAGCAAAATGCTGAGACAGAAGCATTGTCTCACAACATGCCATTTTCAAATGTTTCCAGGCATGAACTATTTCCAGGAACAGCATGGGATAACATGGAATACGCTCTCTTGAAAAGCCATGGACAGGTAACTGCATGGTTAACCTTTACCAGCAAGAAGCCACCAAAGGGTAGAGAACAATTTCACTGAAATCTTCCAAGTCTGACTTTTATTACTTGGGCACACAAAGATAACAATGCTTCACCGGCAAGTCTGGCTCCTGGAAGTTTTGTAAAAGGGTGTTCATGCTTTCCTAATACCTGAATTTTAATAGTGAAGATCACAGTCTTCTTTCTCTAGCAAGAAGTGAAAGAATCTTCAACATAACTCTGTCATTTGCACTTCAATAAGCACCAACATATTACTATTTCTGATATTTGCACAGGTTTAGAAAGCCTCCCACCAGCTGAAAGACACCTTGAAGAAAGAAAAAGCATTTCTGTATGAAAAGCAAGATATTATGACTGTTGCAGAGAGATAAGACAATAGAACAGAAACATTTTGAGGATTGGAATAGCCAAAGAAACAATTCACACTTTAAGAAGCTTACCTTTGTTGAAAGCACTTTAAACGTACTTTGCTCTGGCACTATAGAATGAAGAAGATCAAGCTTTAAGTTGAAGTCTTCACCTGATGGAAGTCTCACTGATGCATTCATCTGTAAGAAGTTGAAAACATGTCTCTGGTCATCTTTGACAACAGCTCCATTTTAAAGTAAAGGACAGCCATTTCGCACAGAGATTAAGTGCTGAAAGTAATATCACTTCAGGCCATGCCTTTATACTACTACATTATTGGACAAGGTCTTTCTAAAATATACTAGAAAATGAACAGAAGATTTTAGTTCTTGCTACATGTACTCAAAATCCCAGGCATCTTGTCAGCTTGATCTGAAGTCTTTAAGGAAGAAATTATACAACAAATGAAGTATCAACATACTATTAATGGAATATGAAAACAATCTGCAACTTCTAATACATGCCAACTACAGAGCAAGTGCTCAGACTATTTTAACAACCTAAACCAGGTAATAACCAAGTAGTTCTGGTATTTCATGAAGTATCAAGTTAGTTGAGAATAAGACCTTAACTCTTCAATAGTGTCAGCTAAATTAAACATGAAATTCATTGGTACAACATATGGTACTTCATTAAAGAGACTACTGTACTTCCTTAAAAATATATTTTGCTGCCACAATATTAGTGACGCCAGAAGGAAGAAAAACCCACCCACTAATATTCAGTCTGTTTCTATAACTGTCCTAGAGCAAAACATTACTGATTCATACCTATTTTGAGAATACCTTGTTTCTGCCCAGTCTTGCTCCAGACGCATGTACAGCCTAACATTTAAATCCAGATCACTTCCTCCCCCACCCCTCCACACACACACAGGCAGCCAGATGTTCCCTTGCAGCATGCCCACCCCACACTGCTTGTGTTCATGTCCTACGGACACTGCTGTGGTCACTGATCCCAAATCACGCGACTGGGCATGCACTCATGTGCAGTACAACTGTCCAGAACAGAACAGGCAGAATAGCATCTGCCCCATTCTTTTCGTGCTACTGCAGCCTATAATGTTCACTGGCTTGAGTCCTGCATCTCAGGGAATTTAGGGATGAATATCAATAACCAATACAAGTCACCTTTTTCTCCAAAAACTGCACACTGACATCATCCTTCTGTGCATTCTTGATCATTATGGTCACAATTACTTGAGATTCTGTTTGGTACCAGTCATATCTTTAAAAAAGAAAAAAAAAGGGAACAATTCTTTTTATAGATCATACAGCATTTAAAATTAGATCACTTTCTTAACCCAGTCACTTTTTAGTTCAGAATCTTTAACATATTTCAAAAACATTACCTATACCAGACACAATGGAACAGGCTTTGAATCAAGCTCAGCATGAGAATGAGAAAACAGAAGCCAGAATGCTGATGCTATTCCCTCCCCTCTTTCCTGGTTAGGTTTAACCTCCTGAAAGCATCATGTCATCTGAACAAAAGTGATGGCACTGAGAAACACTTCCCTTAGACTGCCACATTTCCAAAGTTAACCCAAAAAAACCTTCTACAGTCATTATCCTGCTTCTCCAATCCCCAAGCTGAAGAGCAGCTATATGTCAATTACTTTAAATTTCACAGTAAAGCTACAGTCAACTTACTTGATCTTTGGTGGCAGAGGCTGCTGCTGTGTATTCTGGTTGAAGTACATTCAATTGGAAAGAAAGTTACATCAGTGTAAGAGAAAATGTAACATGAAGTACTTTTCAAGGCACAAATCATTTTCACTGATTGCTCCCCTTTTCTTGATTCTAACTATTCCTCCTTCCTTGATTTATGTGTGAACAATAACTTACAGGTGAAGCTCTTCACTGTCTAATAATTTATGGCAGATTACAAATTAAAAAGTTTCAATTTACATTAATTATGTCAGTCTGCAACTTGAGTATATATTATAAATAGCAATTAAGTTCAGCTTAAACTCATTTCTTCCTGGATAAGATGTGTATCTGGAAAACATCCAGTGACTATGCTGCTAATCTATAAATCATGAAGGAAACCTGAAATAGGTCTGAGAACTCAAGGTTTAACATTTAAACATAAAATCCTACTAAATATAAGATTTGTCTTTATATACTACCACCATGCTTCCTGTACATTTTTCTCCTCTATCCTATTCTCAGAGTGTAAAAATTTAGATAACTATTAAAGAGGGAGCAGAATATCCAATGCAAAGCCCCCCCCCTTTTTTTTTCTTTGTCCCAAGGAGAGGTCAATTTCAACATTTCTTATGAAGACTTCCAATTAAAAAAAAAAAAGAAAACTGAAAGCTGAGCCAGTTACAACAGAAAAAAAGTCTGCACAAACCATTTGCAAGCTTCTGGGAAGAAGTTACTTTCTAACAATCCAGGTTAATTTGTAAATTAGGCTGCAGACTGGGATCCATAAAGTTAAAATTTACACAATTAATGCACAGTAACTGCCACATTTGTATACCATTCCTAAGAGTTTTCAGAGTTCAAATTTTGCAACCTTGGTCTCAAACTAAAGCACTTATGCTTAGAAGAAAAGTTAAATCATTTAGAATGGCATGCAATAGGAAAGATTCTTTTTAAAGCCTGGAAGTGAAGCCACCGAAGCAGAAAATACACTCTAGCATAGCAAAAAAGTCAAAGCAGTAAACTAAGGAAAACATCTTACCAAATCTGTCTGTGATGCTGAAAAAAGAAAATCGCATTTTCATAAAAAACATATTGAACTTAACAAGGCACAACTTTATTCTAGCTTGCTTCAGTTACTCCACACATCCTCTGCATTTGCTCCACTCTCAATGGCAGAGGAGGTAAAAACACGTCAGTTCTACCTCCAGTATTTTGCTTTCATGGCACTCTAGTTTTTAATCAGATTTTAATCAGCAACTTGTGCAAACCAACAACTCTAATATAAAGCATGTTCTCATTAAATGAATCAACAAACTTCCCATTACATTCCCTTGCTTACCTGAAACTGATACAGGCCTTTTTTAATGAAAACATAATAGCAAAAAGAAGTTTAAAAAAGTAATTTTCTGGGAGTCTGCACTAGGTTTTTCATCCATTGATCCCCAGGAATAGCACAAAGCTCTCATCACATTTTTATCTCATGCTAGGGAAACCCCACTGGGAATGAGATGGAAATTTGGCAGAGAAATTCACTCACATAACCCTAAATATTCTGTAGTACCTGCATCTAAACTATAGCTCAGTATCCCCTCTTCTAAGTATTTTTTCTAGAATATTTCAGATTAAATATTTCTTTGAAAAGAAACAAATTTTCCCTTTGCTTCTTTATAATGCACACTGAAAAAAAGAGAAAAAAATATTAAGCTGCAATGAAGAAATCAAGAGTTATTGCTTTATTGGCGGGTTTGTTTGCTTTGTTTTGCTGGTATATCAGAGATTTAAGAAAATGGCCCAAGAAAGGCAAGACAGTGAATATTCAAGATGGGAGAACCTAGCTGGACCAGACAAAACACTGTAAAATATAACTATGATATTAAAGAAAAAAAGTGTATTATGACCTCTTTTAGAGGAAATTGTTGCCCAAAGTAACTCTTTGCAAAGAAGACCATGCATGCCAATCACTTATCTAATTCCTCCAAATAAAATTAAACATAGCAAAAAATGTCTCACAAAGCGAAAATCTGCTCATCTCCATACAACACAAAAGAGTTCTCCTCTATTTGGTTTTTAGTCAATGCATTGACACAAACTTTCTCTACTGTCCCATTTTCCAGTGTGCAGCACAGAGAGGAGGGAATGTTACAACAGGCGAAGGAAAAAACTACATGAGTTATTCTGCTCTCTCTCACCAAAATCCCCAGGCAGTTTAAGCTCCGTGGATGAGTTAATTGTCAGGGCTGTCTGTCTGTAGGGAGGTATGCAAGGAAACTATGCTCACTCTCAGTGACTACCACAGGTAAGTCACCAGAACAGCCATTAGCACCTATGGTACTTTCCACACAGAATCAAGGAGTAAAATCTCCAAATTTCTACCTCTTTTCAACTTTATCTTCTGCAAGACTTGAAAATTTATTTTGATGTAAGCTTTAGATAGCAAGCTGACACACACTTCTACAGTTAAAATTAGCTCGCAGTTGTGTATGAAAATAAGTTAAAATTATTAATGATTGTCTGATCTTTAAATAGGTACTCTCCTGGCACAGCTAATTATTGCACTAAAAACCCAATATTAATGTTCCTCTAAATCTGAATGAGGCATACAAGTGCTAAGGGTGTCTACTCCAAGAGAAAGAAAAATAGGACTTTCAAAAAAGAAAAAAAAGATTATTTTATTTTAAATAAGAAGAAAGCAATGAATCCCTGAAAAACATAACACAAGCACAGGGTGATGCCTTAGGGTTTTAGCTTTTATATTTTTCATGCATTTGTAATCCTGCATGTCTTTAGTGTATAACTCTAAACTCCATACAGAGTGTTAGCTTTCCCATTTTAGTCAGACAAACCAATTCCTCTCTAGGCCTGGGAATCAAGGACACCTTACCCTTGAGAAGCGTAAACAAAAGTGAGTTGGGGGGGAACAAATGTGGGGTAAATGACTTCATTACCTGAAGCTGTAATTGGAAGATTAATCCCCAATATGCAAATTGACCAAACTTATAGAAGTGTGAAAACCCATGACCCATTGTCCATTTCGGGTGTAGCCCCTGGGGGGCTTTATCTGCCCAAAATGTACCTGAAGGCCCTTTAATAAATATAACGACTTCTTATTCTCTTAATTTTGTCTGGCCTCTGTTTTTTGGTAAGCCCTGAAAGGCATCAAGGGCATATCAAATCCCTCATCCAGTAAATGTGTTTTTTCTTACCATTTAGTGTTTCTTCACATCTTTTAATCCAAATAGTAAAAGTATCGTCTACATCTAGAAGAGATCAAGCACAATAATATTAAAACTCTTCAAGTACTACATGTATTGCACAAAGAAAAATTCCCCTCAGTTGCCAATTGGAACAAATCCATCCCAAACTTGTATCAATTTACTAAAAAAGGTGTTATTTCCTATTACCTTCTTGTAAGCTCTGTCATTCCACTTAGGCTTTAAGTATTTTTGTACAACTCCACTATGTGCTATATTTAATTAAGTTCTAATTAATTTGTAGGAGACTAGAATTTTTCTAACTAAAACAAATACACTACTGCTTTCCAGTCTGTTCAACCCCTATGTAACTGCTTAGAAAGCAAGAAGTATGGTTCTTACACATTTTTCTTTAAATTATTTTTTCAAACAGTCACACACTTTCTCTCCAGAGAAATGTCAGGAGAGATGGTCTGTTGTGCAGACAACCCAAAGTTGTACATCTTTTCACAAATACCACTCCTGGAAGCAAGCTTCCCAGGTAGAAATTAATTCACTAGAAAATAGCTAAAAAGATGGTAGTGTAACAACAGAGCAATCATCTTATTTCAACAATATTCCCAAAAAATCTTTCACAATGAAGAAAGTAAAAAAGTGGCAACAATACTGACCAGCTACTGAGAATAGCTGAACTACTTCTCGTTTTACAAGTGAATTCACATTGTGAGGCAAAGGACATTAACAAGAGCGACAAAAGAGTTCCTGGCAGACACGCACGTAACACCAAGTCTGACTCCACTGCAGCTACACAATGAACCCCAACCCTCCAAATATAAAATGTACATAAATTCTGAGGTGCACCGTAGGTCATAAAATTGCTACCGCACTCCTCAAGCCATTTCATCTCCACTTTTCTTCTGCCATCTGACCAGACATCTTAAGAGTTACCTAAATTTTTTACTAAAAGAATGGGCAAACCCTGAAGCAGGCTGCCCAAAGAGACTGTGGAATCTTCAGTCTTGGAGATGCTTGGAAAACAATAGTAAAAAGACCCAAGCAAACACATGCAAGTTCAAAATGAATAATGCTTTTGGCCAGAACACAGAATTATATGAGCTCCAGAGCTCACCTGAAACCTAAATTAATCAGTATCTTCAAAACTTAGCACCATAACCTAAAGAGACTTCCAAGTTTTGCAGTCTAAGCAAAGTCTCCATTGATCCAGCCTCCCTCATCAGCAGGTGAGGAATTCTCTTTTTAACCATGGCCTGTGACTACATTGTTATGCAATACAAACCCAAAAAAAGAAGTCCAGAATTAGCTTCCCTATTTTCCTAGAAGATCACACTCTTTTCCTGCATCCTGGCACATTTTATAATTCAAGGTAAATAATTTATTTTTTCTCTAAAATTGTATTATCCTCCCAAAGAACTTATAAGCGACTTCTGCTAATAATTGTAGTTCAGAAAACCTAACTGGGTCTTTACTTACTAAAAATCTACTAAGTCTTATAGTACAAGAAAAGTAAGAAGTTTCTTTAAGAAGTTGTCACATTCCACTTTTACTAAATTTGTTCAGTGGTCACAGCAAAAAACCCAAGAAGATTTGAGAATAATTGTCCTAAATCCACATAGCATACAGAAGAGTCCCAGATGACACTCATTCTTCAACTAAGGCAACAGGAACTGCAAAAATCCTCATGCATCTCACAGTTGAGTGGAAGGGGTATTTATTGCTTGCTAATGTCATCCCATAAAATAAAGAAACATTGTACATTCCACAGCTCATCATATCAAGTCCTATTTCGATATCCTTGTAGGTGGGTAATGGGAAGGTTGCTGTGGTACCCTGGGCCCATCAGTCCTACCAGTGATAAGCACAAGTGGGAAGCTCGTGGTTGTCAGCATTCCAGACTGAGAGCCTTACATTAGCAAATAACAGAAACATGTATCCATGTACTTCTGCCCACTTGTGTGGCAAAGAAAACAGCTTTGCCAGCAAAGAATTCCCCACCACAGCAATTCTTCCCAAGGCAGCAACAGCTGAAGTCTCTCTTCATCACCTGCTTAGTGTATGCAGCAAATTTTCCCTCTATGCTTTGTTCATTTTGCATTAGCTGCATTTAACTGGAAGTTGTGTTGCCAAAATACCTAAACTCACAAATGTTTTCACCTGGGATCCATGAAACATTCTATGAAGGTAAATTCTACTACTGACACAAACTTGCCAGCAAATTAGGTAATCTATGAAAGAGAATCAACTAAGTCTCCAATTTTAAGAAGGCCTTCAAGAGACTCCTCGTCTCACAGCAGGCCACAGAATTTTGTAATGAGATAGAGGAAGCGCAGCAGAAAGTATCTTCAGACAAGAGAGTAATCAGGAAGTGCTAGGAAGCTTCAGAAGCACTTCAACTGAGGAAGCAACAAAACAACAGCAAATTAAATTCAAACAGGTAGAAATGAAGCAATTCAACACAAGAAAATGTGCTGTATTTCAGGGATTCTGAATTAGTCAAGAAGATCCTGGTATTCACTAACTTATCTAAAAAGATATCTGCAACTCTGTGCTGTACTCTACAACATAAATATAAGGTGAGGTTATCCACGGGCGTGAAAAACCTCAAATTGATACTGGTTGCCTGGGCTGGGGCAAGAGTATAATAAATAAAGATTAGTCATTCAATTAAATTCAGAGGTGATGAGCTTGGAGATGCACAAAAAGTTACCTACCAAGTATGGAAAGCTACATAAGTCAGTGGAAGGAATCTCTTCCTTTCACGGAAAGCTACTAAATAGAGAACTTGACCAGACTGCAAAGACAAACCTGTCTCTCTACTGTAAAACTAGTGGAGACCAGCTAATTATCCAAACTACCAAAATAGAAAGAGCTTCATGAAATTTCTTTTTTTCAACTCCTGTTCCAGTGGTGAGTTGCTGCAGTTTCACCACATTCCCCTTCTACCACCATTCCACTGGCCCAACACTGCTCTGCCACTTAACTTTTGATGACTTCAGCACTCAGACCCTTCATTAGGCCACTTCAACACATTCATCCAGGGGAAAGACTTTAAAAATAGCAGTTTTCTGCAGACTTAATGCGCTGAAAGAAGAGGCTAAACAAGCAGAAGAGTAGTAAAGAGCATAATCACCTGGCATCAAGCACAAATTAGCTCACACTTCCATGAAACTACACTTTAAATCAGAGGATTAGATAATTTATTTGGGAGAGGCCAAGTAATTATATTTTTGCTAAGCCTACATGTCCCAGCCACTACTATTACAGATAAGACAACACACTGAAAAGATCTGAGACCATGACAATTCCTATCAGATTAGTGCACTTCGCTCCACGTAACCTTCTTTCAAGGGGCTTTTTTTACTATCTTTTCGTGCTATTTGGAAGAGAGGAGAAGGTTTTATTTACAATGAGGGACAGGAGAAAAGAGAAAGGAGTCACAACCATCTTGAATTGCTTTGTTTTGTGCTTCCCCATGGCTTCTATCAAAGCTTTCTGTTTTAAATAACTCCTTTCCTGCTTATAGAATAAAGTCAGGTTTTAAAAAAGCTCTAAGTGTTCCCAAACTAAAAAGTGCCCAAGTCCAGCTGGAAAGCCAACACTGTAAGAAGAAAAAAGAGATATAATAAATATGCTTCTGTAATTAAGTGGTATATAATGTAAGGTAAAAATCCATTTTGTCAGTTTGAATACCCACCAAGTTGCATATTCTTGCTAAAGACTGCTCTATCAAACTGTTTAAGAAGAAATTCCAGCTCTAGGAATAGAGCCTGCTCTATTCAAAAACATTTCTATGACACTTTAACATTACAACATTGCCACTATTTATCTTCAAGGTCTCCAGGAAGCAGGAAAACACTCCCCATTTTATAAAGAAAAAAAAAAATCAGCTACTAATTGCTGAGAACTTTTCAACACATTTTTAAACAGTTTAACGCTTCCATGCAGTGATCGCAGAAAGGTTCCCAAGTCAGACAGCTGATGTTAGGGACCCAATACATTAGCCTTTAAAATAAAAAACCTTTGGTCTTCATTTTAATCTAACGCATTACCCATTATTTTAACATAAGTACTCTATGTACAAGAAACTTTAATACTTACTGTCCAACCTCTGTCCCTCTCTGAAAGACTCTAAAGCAGATGCATAGTTTTTGATATGATATTCACCTAACCTGACACAAATAAAGAAAAACACAAGAAAACAGTAATTACTTTTCAGTGTAATCCACATTCTACAGATAACATGCTGTATTGGTTAAAATGATGTGGTAAGAATTTAAATTACCCAAAAGGTGTGTTTTTGAAATGGTGAGAGTCTTAAGATAATCACCCCAAACTAAATGGCTCTATTACGAATCGGTTGCAAGCAACATGGCATTGAATTTATTCATTCTCAGTGTTGTAAAAAGCTTGCACAGAACCATAATCCAAACTCTAGTATTGACCTACAGATTATCACAATATTCCCAAAGTACATTAAATGATACATACCCTTTTCTAAGGAGCGCTACAGCATTATTTGGGTTGAGTTCTAGAGACTTTTTTGCATCTGCAACTGCATCTGTTGAAAGTCAGTTTAAAGTTGAGAAACATAATAATGTTATAAAAAGCAGTGAATTGTCAAGTCCGTAAGGAGTGAAATTCTTCTAGGATGCACTATATTATCTTTCTTAGCCTGCACCCAAATCACACAGTTTGAATTAAATCTAGCCACAACTGCCACACATGAATCCCTCATGGAGCTGCAGAGCTCTTATGTAAGATGTAGCATGACTTTCACTTAGTGAAATCCTCTGCTTAGATCTGAAGCGTGATTCTGTTTGTTTAGCATGTACTAGAAAGAAAAAATAAACCAGATCTTATTCAGTTAATCTTTTTCCCAGGCATAATTCACTTATCACATTCCCACCATGACAGGATTCAGTCTCTACCAGGAACACAACGATGGAAGACACGACACAAAAATCTAAAAATCTGCCTAAGAAGTCTGCTTATAAAAAGCTGCCAAGATAATACTAGGCTGGAATCAAATAGAAAGCTGGGACTCTAGAAAACCCATTTCACTGAAAGTTTTGCTGAAATAAAATCTAAAAAAACTACAAGATTATATACTAACACCAAAAGCAGCATATTAAGTTACAGATAACACTCTCACATTACTATATTTGGCTTCAGATTGAAGACATCTCATGTAAAACACGTGTTACGATACACTTGTAAAAGGATTCTTAGACTGAAGATGTTACCAGCATATTTCTGTAGAAGAATATGAGCATAAGCTCGTTGACAATAACATTCAGCATCATCTGGATTCTTTTCCAAAGCTGTTGTCAGTTCCTGTAAACACACACAAAAAAATGAAATGGTACTTCAGAAATCGTCATAAAAACAGTACCAAATTCTGTTCACTAAGGACATTTCAGAAGATAAAATCCTAACTGGCATTTCTGTTTACCTATTGCTTAGTTCTTGAGCACAAATCTAAACATCAGAGCCTGAAGTACAAGGAACCTGCCAATTATACCAAATTCAAGCAGACTGTCTCTTACTGCGAAGGAAGTGGGATTTCAAATGCTCTAAACATGAAGTCTAACACAGATGATCCTCTCTATTCCAAACACCTTCCTACAATTTTCAGCATACTTGTACACAGGTCTGCTGGATTTAAGAGAGCGGTGCAGTATTAGCAATTTGGAAGTCAATGCACAGTATGTCAGAACAGTTGTGTGGTGATAAGATGCTATGAAATACCATGTAACACATATTATAGTGCATAAAGATTGTTTCAACCTATGCTGAGCACAAAAGCAGGAGAATGAAAGATTTATGGAGCACAGGGCTCAGAGAAGATATTATTGCACAATGGATATAAGCATAAAGTAGTCCTTTGTTAAGGGAATCACTGGATATACAGACTGAAAGAATTACACATTGCTCTCTCTGAAAAAAGCTCATGACTTTGCACACAGAATAAAATCACTTGAAGCGACTTGAAGCACACACCTGGAAAGAGCATCTCTCACTCTCTCCTTATTGGCGAGAAGTTCTGCACTTTGCGAGAAGACAGTCAGTCTTCCACAAGCCACTACAGCACATTGCTGACAGTATAGTAACTGCTAAGATGACTTCTACCTGGAATCTAACAAGCATGAATGTAGCTAAGATACAAGCTTCAAACCTGCAGAAATATTTGTACAGCACAGTTGCCAAAACTCTGTCCCACCAAACCAGAGAAAAAAGAAGGGAAGAAGGACTTGCCCTTTTTCTAATTCAGATCAGTGTCTTTTTCTGTCTAACAGATGTCACATAAAGTGGTTTTGCCATCCAGAACTTACATGGCCAGAATAGTTTCTTCTAGCAGTGGCACAAGTTCTTACTATGTCAGATACACACACCTCTATAGAGGTACAGCACATAAATCTCAATCCTTGGGGGTCTCTGAAGAAAAGGGCAGGCAGTAGACAGCAGTAACCTCATCTAATTGCACTGAAGCCTTCCTGAGATTCAAAGTCATTCAAAAGCAGCTGTCATCATGGAAATACTCATGGCTACAGGTATTCCACAGTGCAGGGATGAGGCAACTCACATATTAAAATTGGTTCATATTATGCTGACAGGTGAAGTACTTTTGAGATTCAAAGCCAAGTGGGATCTGACTCTGACACTGAACATCAGCACACTCAGGTGAGAGTCACTGCTTTGATAGATCCCCTCTCCCCCCAGACATCACTTCTTTTGATTTATGCTGATGACAGATGCACCAATTAGACCCAGCAACATACGAATGGATTCTCCTACAAAACTAACCTTCACCCCAGGAAAGCAAAGCCAAGCCAAGCCAAGCATTTTCAACAGTGTGAAACTTCTGTCCTTGTGTGCTTTTTATCAGTAAGTCACCACACTTCATTCAGGCACACACACATGGACCAAGTAACTCCTGTAGACTATTTGAGAAGCCAAGAAATGCTGGACTAGCACTGCGAACTCCAGATTATGGACATCATAATAACTCATAAGTAACTCAGAACAAGCTAAGACTTTGTCCTCAAACTCAAGTATGTGCTTTCTGCATATTTTTACTCTAAAGGCCCTTACCATGTGACCAAATTGCAGAGGTTTCTAAATACACTGGAAAATTAGATAAAGAGTTTGCATGAATTAAAGGTGCCTTCTGTCTCCACATAATAGCCTACATTTTCAACTTAAAATGAAAAGCCATTTGTGAGTTCACAGCTTTATCATGCAGACAGCATTATAAGACGGATGATCTTTCAGTTGCATCAGATCCAGGCACAGAAAGTCAAAGCACAACCTCCAGGAATTAAAGCAATCAAAAACTCTGAGGACACAGTGCAGAAATGTCAGGCCTACTGGACAGAAGTCTAGCCAGGTATGGAAGCATTACACAGCACCATTTCTCCAGAATCATCTTCCAGATTAGAAATATTAAGCACATGAGCATAGAGACCACACGTAAGACCCTGCAAGCCCAGCATGGTACCTGGAGACCTGAGCTCCTAAGGCAGCAAAATGCTGCTCTGAGCTGAGGGACTCACCAGTTCAGAGACCACCAAGCACAAACCTGCCTACTCAGTCCAGGCATTTGAAAACAAGGCCTAACAAATGACACCAGTATTACTGTGGCAGGTATAAAATAATGCCTATAGAATGTGTTACATAATGTTCTGAAGCTCTGAATGCACAAAGAACTGAAATATAAGCTAGAAAAGTAGAACAATTATGTTAATACAGGAAAAAATACAAAAGCACATTCTGACAGTATTCCTTATTTAATACTTCTGAAGACCTTCTGGTGTCAGGAATTTTTGGTTTGCGTGCTGGTTTGGTGTTTTTTTTAACCAGGAAATGTGAAACTTACATTTTTCTTACATCTTGAATTAGTTACATTATGCCAGATAGATTTGGCTATTACAAATTTGTTTTTAAATGTCATTTACCTTCTGAAAAACTTCTGCAAGTTACAGCCTAAACCCCAAAGAACTGAAAAATTTAGCTTTACCATTTTCTTTGTGCAAAAATAATTTAGTATCACTTCATGGTTCTACCACCCACTCTCTTCAAGCAGAACTAACCTTTTACATCCTCTCCCCTCCTAAGTAGTTAAATAGAAATACTTATCCACCCTCCAGTTCTATCTTCTCATCAACCGTCTGTTTTAAGTAAAAATAACCTTAGAAAGCACATTAAATCATATTAACTGATAAAGTCATAGAACAGGCCAGGTTGGAAGGGACCTCAGAGGATCATCTCATCTAACCTTTCATAGGAGAAGCAATCTAGATTAGAGTATCCAGCAACCTGCCCATTCGTGTCTCAGAAACCTCCAGTGATGGGGACTTCAGCACATCCACAGGGTGGATGTTCCAGTGAGTGATCGTTCTCATCACACAAAAATTAATTTATGTGGAGATGAAAGGAAGATCAATCGTGGTGCCCACAAAATAGAGGAAAAAACCAGATCAGGGCAGAATAAAAACTGAGATAGAATACCTCTCTTCAATAAGCTTGGAGGTTTTATACCCACAAATCTTAACTGATTTAGTTATGTGAAGCACCATCTACCTACACGGCAGAGAAAGTTCGTTTGTTGTGCTTTTCCACCCAACCCCCCCCACCCCCGCCTTCTTTGCCACACAGGCAGCACAAGTACTGTGCCAGGACTGCGCCGGGCTCCCCTGCAGCCCGAGCTCACCTGAGCCAGGCTCCCTNCGGCCCTCCCGCCCGCCTCTTCCTGCCCCGCCCGCTTCCTCCTCCGGGGCAGGCTGGGCCCCTCGAACTTTGAGCTTCTAGAGATCGGAATCAAATTCTGCAGTTTTTTTCTTCAGTTGTTAACCGGTAGCTGCAGCTGGACCAGTGGTGATTCAGTAGTTGCGCAGTTGCGTTGTGAGCATCGCACGCTTGGCTGATCTTTCGTTTTAAAGGAAAAGGGAAGGCTATCACCAGAGGAATTGGCTGTCCGGACGGCAGCCGCCAGGAGTGAAGTCAACGGGGCTGGGCAGTGACTGGGGGAAAGGTCATTGCGGCAGTGGGACATCGGCACCAGTGACCCACTGACCACCTCCTCCAAGCGGACCCCGGGCTCGGATGGAGGCGTGAGAAGCAAGAGGTCGCAGAATCACAGAATCATTTTGTTTGGAAAAGACCTCTGAGATCATCGAGTCCAGCCCCTGACTGAACACCACCATGTGAACCAGCCCATGGCGCCAAGTCCAGTATTAAACACTGACAGGGATGGTGACCCCACCACCTCCCTGGGCAGCTCATTCCAGTATCTAATCGCCCTCATTCTTCCTAACGTCCAACCTAACCTAAACCTCCCCTGGTGCAGTCTATGATACCACTAGCGAAAGGGGTTAAGAGTACGAATTAAGGAAAAAGTTACACAATCTGTAACCAATGAAGGCTGATGCCTTTTGTTTGTTAAAATTTTTAACCAGTGTGAAGTTTTGGTCATCAGAGAACCAGACTTTTGTGGGTTGCCACTTAGCTCTCTGCTTTGTGCAAATCAGAATAAAAAGCAGAAATACGTCTCCTCAGTGTGTGAGCTAGTGCTGTGCACCAGGTACCCAGCCCATGTTCAGGACAACAGGGTGATGTACAGGGCTTCCCAAAGGCAGCCTGAGGCCTCCATCCTCCTCCTTCCTGGACTTCCTCCTGTGAAATGCCTCAGAAATAAAAAAGTGCCTTTTTCTCCTCCGTGACTTCACACATGCGTGGAAAAGAACTGCGGCCTCAATTTTTATTTTGTGACTGAGAAGTGGCTGGGATGTGAGCTGGCATGTTTTGTTTGGCTGCTGCCACAGGCACAAAGGCAGCTGTGACAGGGGAGGGGTTGCTCAAACTCCCAGTGTGAGCCCTCATTTCATGATTTACTCCAGCTTCTCCCTTCCTTTGCCATACCAAAGAGAGTTCGAAGTACAGATCCACCCCAGCTGGCACACCGGAGCTAGGGATATGGGGAGGGAGTGGTTTCCATTTACTGTCGGTTACACAACAGTCAGCTGCTGGGGACACGTTACTGCTGCTGGAGATTTTCTCCACTTCTCCAACTGACATAAACTAAACTGACAAATCATTTTCCATGTGTAATAGCTGCATCTACGGCATGAAGTTTTGTTGATGAAGCTGTAACCTTATGGTGCAAAACTTTATGGTTTTTATTTATTTTTTTTTCACATTTCCAGTGAACACCAAAGCAACTCCCCTGTATCTGAAAACACCAATGTCAGTCAAGCATTATCACTTCAGGTTTCCTAGAATTATGAAATACTTGTAGTATAGGAAAACATCCCTATTTTATAGTTTGATTGAAAAAAACTAGCCTCCCTCTCCAGTGCTTCCATCAATCTAACATAGCCCTTGGGATGAGGACTGTTACCAGATACACTTCCACAATGCTTATCCACATTCCTGGCAATATTGCCAGCTCTCCCCAGCTGCAGGGAGCGCTGCCAGATAAACAACCACCGGTGTGGGTATGACCACCCTTCCTGTAAACCGGGTGAGGCGCTGCGTTTGCAGGTGGAAGCCTGACTGCAAAGAGAGGGAAGAAACATTGAACTGACACGGCAGCTGTGGCAGAGAACTGCTTGTTCAATAGTTTTAGAGTTTCTTTTATCAAGCATCACACCATATTCTCTTTCTGCCACTGTTCTGCTTCTGTTAGTTTTTCTGTACTCATGTGCTTAAAGTCATATTTAACCTCATCAACCAATCAGTAAACCTCCCAACATTAATGCACTCATAAAAAGTCATATTCCCTTTAATTTTATATCGATAGAATCCTAATAGCAGGCATCATATTTATTATTAACCCACCCTCTGCTGAAACTGCAATATGCAAGTTTTTGAAGCCCTAATAGTTTGGGCTGTCGGTTTTATCATACAAGGTACAATGACCTTTGCAAATTACACTCAAAATTTTCTGTTGTTTGTCTGTAACGTACTGGGAAGTGATAGAAAAGGAGAAGATTAAGTCCAGTTCCTGGATTTAGCTCAACCTTCAGTTCAGCCACAAAAATATACATTACTGCTGTTTCAAAGGATACCCACAGCACACTGACTGCTTTCAAGTGTTCAGAAGCGATTGGTGAATTGCTTACATCCCACAGACCCACACTGACTATTCATGTTGTCCTGTTTCTCACTGTATTTTAGTTATTTATGATGATTGTCAAAACATTATAATATTGTAAAAACATTTCAGAGTAAATACAGAAACATGTTTTTCCATTTGATTTATTTTCATAATAAACCAATTAAAAATACAAAAGAAGGACCCAAGGTTCAATGGGCTCCATCATTTAAAAATTTGTCTTTAAATACAAAGTCACTCTGTAATATGAATACATATAACATTAGACCTCTAAACATAACAATCTTATTGATCTTATTTGCATCTATCAAAAATTTGTATGGAAAAAAATTAGCTGAAAAAACTTCCCTGCAACATTGAATATACAGTATTTACAATCAAAAACAAGAACTCTTACAAGTATTAATCTCCAAAAACCTGCATAAATTGTATATATTTAATTTCCCTCCCTCCTTACAAAATAATCTGAAGTAGAAAGATTCTTAAGCTTCATAGTCACAAAATGGCATGAAACATTTGCACCTGTAGTGATGCTGTTTAGCTTCTGTAATTAAATATATCTGATGTTTTCATATAAAATATAGACATGGCATTGTCCATTACTGGAATATATGTTTCGAGTACTCTCAATAGGAGTGTATATTCAATTTTGCACACACAAGAGCTTGTGCTGCAAAAAATACAAAAGGATACCTGGTTATCAAAGTCTAAAACTGATGTCATTCACTGATATGAAACAGATACTCGATCATAAAAATTCAAACACATGGAATGAAACTGTCTTACTAAAACTAACTGCTGCTTCCAAAGGTGATACACATACAGATTAAACAGAAAGGGTTACAATAACATTACTGCAACGTAAATCAGCAACAGACTGACAACATAAAAGATGAAAGAAGTTTGAAACTTTGGCCAACAACCTCAGGAGAAAGTCTTCATAGCATAAAAAGGATGTTCCTTCATGCCTGTACTTTGAAAAATGAGTAATATATAATTTTATTTATATGATAACATTTAGCAATTAACAGAAAATCAAAATTCATCCTAAAGCATGAATTCTAAGAATTAACTGCAGAAATTAAGTAGCTTTGCAACATCATGCTTCAGAATCAAATCATATATACATCACTGAAAAGGTCCCATCACATTTATGAAAATAATCATCCACAGGGTCTTTTTTTTTTAATTATTTAATTATCAATACAAGTTGGGTTCCAATGGCTCATTTTCTTGCTTCACTTCCACTGTAGATGGGAAATTATTTGAACTGGACACTACCATCACAAATGGTTGCTGCTGGAAACT
Organism: Drymodes brunneopygia; assembly: GCA_013400955.1. NCBI lineage: Eukaryota > Metazoa > Chordata > Aves > Passeriformes > Petroicidae > Drymodes > Drymodes brunneopygia. The sequence goes on from VZTZ01033111.1 coordinate 61,742, forward strand.
CTGCTCCGACTGCTCGGTATCTTCTACTTTGTCACTGTCTTCCTTTTCCTCTTCTTGGAGGCCAGCCTGCTTTGTGTCTGGTGCTTTAATGACCGAAGTGATCACTGTGCCCGATGGGTGGGACACCACCTGCGAGCTGCTGGGCGAGAATGTCACCACAGGGGTAGTGGCACTGAAGGATGGAGATGAAGCCATGTTGACTGTTCCATTGCAAATTGTCTGCACACTGCTGGTGAGCACCTGCTGAACTTGTGCTGGGCTCAGCACAATCGAGGAAGAAGGTGAGACTGGCTTCTGAGACTGTAGCATGACATTTTCTTTAAGAACCGTCATGGGCTGGGAAGTAGGAATGGCTTGTAAAATGAATTTCTGTGCTGATGTTACTGAGGCTGGATCTGTGCTGGCTATCACTGTAGTAAGAGGCACTGTCTGGAGTGTTACAGTATGCAGCTGCTGATTTCCAGGAGACACAACCACTGGAACCTGGGTTGGAGTTTGTAAAGTCCTGCTAAGATTAGAGAAGATTATTGGGTCAGAACACTTTCACACTGAATTTTGAAAAAATAACTATAGATTTACTATAGAAAAAACATTTGGCATCATAAACATTTAATTTACCCAACATTTCCAGAAGAGGTAGCAGAATCCCTCCAATAAAACAAGAACTGGACCTGACCCTGAATTCATCAAGATGGTTCCCAAAGTAAAGGTACCCTGCACAAACAATATTGCCATCACCAAGTTGAACAGCCTGCCTTTGAGACATTCACTTGTTCATCAGAAAACCTGGGAATCGCATCCAAAACCTTCATCTCAGGCATATGCCAACATCACTAGCATGACCCACTAGACATCTGCCATCAGTTTCAAAAATTACCCCAAGTAATTAATAAATCACAAGCCTAAATAATTCATTAAGTGGGGCCTTGATTGTCCCGAAATCCATATATACATTTAACTATATTCAAAAGTATCCACACTGTAGCAGTGTCTGAGCACAATCTTCCCACGCTTCCAGGACACAGAGTTCTCTGCCAGGCTCACACACACCTTCTGGTAAAACAACTGATCAGAACCTGCTCCCAAAACATAATTTTAAGTTTGGAATGATTCCATCAATTGCAGGCTCACAGACTTGGGAACCACATTACTGTCAATAGATGCAGAGCTGTGGGGATGACCTTAGAGGATTGAGAGCTGTATTGCTGGAGTGCACAGCTACTGCAGTAAGTGGTGACTTAAATGTTGAAACACGCCCCAGTCATGCGAATTAAAAAAAAACAAAACAAAACAAAAACCCAGAAAACATAAATGGTTACCAGCAGAGGGAGAGAGGAAGGCAAGGGTAACTGCTTTGACACCCTGCCACAGCTTGTTTCAGGCCACTGTGCCACACTGTCTCTGGCAATCTTTCTTTCCTTGGGTTTGTCATGCAGAGTTCTTTTCACTTTTCCTGCTTCTCTTCAGTGTTTACTCCTGCCTGCCCTCCTCCCCTTTTTTTAGTCTTAAGCTCTCCCTTTTTACAAAAATAAAAAAAATTAACTATCTCCACCTCCTAGCTTATTTCTAACCCTGCTGAAACCACTTTAGATGGAAAGCAATTTACTGTCAACATTTGTACTTTCACATCCATGCACAATCCTGCTCTTCTTTCTGAAGACTGGACCTCAGCTATGCTGTAAGAGTTGCCTGCCATACATCAACCATGGAATGGCCTCAGTTCTACAGTCCTTCTACCCATATAGGATCTATTTTTCACAGCTCTGTGAAATTCTACTGAATACTGTCAGCATTTAGGCACTGACCAGTCCAATCCAATTCAGCATATGCAAAACTTCAATTAAAAACTGTACTCTGGCTACTACAGTTGCAGCAAAAGCTTACCAAAACAGGACTTAGGTGGTGCTGAAACTATGGGACAATGTGGATGCAGATGCTGCTGCTGGCCACAGTCCAACTGCACAGGGAGCTGCATTCCCCCTTACTGCAGCAGCAGAGACAAGTTAAGGAATATGTGTAGAGAATTTCTCATGTTCCTCTCAGCTCAGTCCTCTGGGAAAGGCCTCTAGCTGAGCTCCAAGGACTGCTCCAGCAAGAGCAGCCCCAGTGACCCTGCTGACATCAGGCTCAGAGCACGTGCGTGCTTCCCTGAGCATCCTCCAGCTGCCAGTCCCTGCTGCAGGTAATCTTTTCCCCAGCTCCCATGTAGCGTGGCAACACAAGAAACAAAATTTCCATCTGTAGCTTTCTCTTCCTCCCAAGAAAGAAGGTTGCAGCACCCAGCAATGCTGCTATAGCAAGCCAAATCCAAATCCTTCCCAACGAGGCTCCCACACAGGTCTCATCATAGGGGCCATGTGTCATCATAACCATGACACAAAATTTGATGCGAATCACCAGAGTCAATCTTGAGCTCCTTTTACACACAACGGAAGAAATCCATGGAAAAGGGGCTAGTTGAAGGTGAAGCACCAGCTAGAGCAGTTGCTTCTTCCTTTCAAACTTCTGGAGAACTTGGTGTTGGCACAGCAAATACCAACAATCAAGCCTAAAGAGCCAGTCTCAGAATGACAGTCCCAAGGCTCCCACCAAGTCTCCTAAGGGTTATCAGTGCTAACTATTTCCCCCCCCCACCCCCAGCAATTCCCTTGGGAACTTGATAGAAAAGTCACTAATGTCTGTGTCAGAAGTAGCAACAGGACAAGGGCATCCACTAGGTTCTTTCAAAAATAAAAAAAGTAAACTACCTACAGTTAAATGAACTTGTATTAAAATCAAAATGTCAGATAGGTACAGCTCAACCCAGGAAAGTCTACAGAGACCAATGCAAGTGGAACAGATATGAGGGAAAGATAACTGACACTTGCCATTAGGAAAGCATAAAAAGTATCAGAATAGATACCAAGCCAGTTCTTTAATCCATGAAGAAATTTACCTGAGTTTGAATGATTAAGAACAACTCAATAGCTGCAGTTTTGAAAACAGCAGCTGAAACTGCTAGCCTGTGCTGGTATGCCCTCCAAGCATTACCTTGAAGCTACTTCCTTGTTCTGTAGTTGTTTTGTAAAAATAAAAGCTCCTAGCTGCCAGGTGACTTTGAAGGATAACCTCAAAATGTGTGAACTGCATCTAATTGATGCAGGGATCTGCAAAGCACTAGGAGCAACAGCTCTGAGAGATGAAACTAGACCATATGTCTCAGCACACTCTAATTAGTATCTGCATATTAATCTTAAGCCATTTTATTTCTCTTGAAAGCCAGTCCCATGCCTGAGGTTTACTCCAGATGCATTGTCTTCTCCATCAGCCAAGATACAGATATATGATACACACATATACCAACCTGTACATACATCTATATGCATACACATACAGAGTGAACTTGCTACAGGGGAAGCAAGACATTTGCCTTAACTGTTAAACCTGTTTACTAACTATAAATTTATCTGCCTAAACTATTTGCCTTGAATATAACTGGAAAAAATACAGCTTAGTAAATCATTTTGTCTGTTTTACAAAAAAAAAAAGGTACACAATAATTAAGGATTTATTAACACTGTGCTACACTATTTTAGGTGTTTCAAGTATATTTTGCTATGTATCTGAATTTCACTGGCATTTTGCTAACAGCCTTTCTTTGCTAAGGTGCAAATCTTTTCGATGATTATTTTAAAAGTTGCTGCTGAGGTTTCAAAAAGTACAAGAACATTAAGCAACAGTGATGAAAAGGAAACGCTGCCATAAAACAATTTGATCACAACTGAGAAAAGAACGACAAAAATTCTGAAGTCATTTTAGCATGGCAGAAAACAATCACCTTTTTCTTGGGCCCTTTTTATTGTTAATGGCCTAGAATTGGGTAATATCTTATTAGGTCATCAAGAGGTAAATAGTGACAGGCAAGAAAAACAGGTTTATTTATGGTAATTTATGTGAAATTTATGATATGGAGAAGATACCAAAAATATTGAAGCTGCAAGCCAAGGTAAACAAAATATTTCACAGCACAGAAATAAAATGAAACAAAGCAATCACAGAAATCACAGAAAATGAAACAAAGAGGTAAGAGAGGACAGAGGCAGAGGACTCAACTCTCAAGGCATCCTTTTTAGTGAACCACAAAGTCTAACAGTCTTCTTTGCAGAATATTTCAAAATTGCACAATCACCTGAATTAAAACTCAGGAACCTTGCAACTAACAGACCTGCAGGACCTCCACCTCTTTCAACACCTTCAGAAGCAATTTTCTGCCTTGAAGGCTGTAAAAAGATCAAGATGAAAACTGTGGCTGATTCATCATGTCGAGGATTTCCCATTCAGAAGTGAACATGGAGAGCATAGCCCATTGGTCCTCTATGGTCTGTATTAGCTTTCCCCCAGCTACAGAACTGAGTCAGGATTCTGGTCTTCTAATGTGCTCTGTCCAAGCTATCACAGTGACAACTTGCAAGTACAGAAAAGAAACAGTAAGCTGAATTTTGATAGAAACAGATTAAAACCTGAAGTGTGCTAAAACGTTGCACAGGGTCTGTCAGCAGTCAGCTAATTGCAAGTTTCTTCGTATATAGAGCTGCCAGCTAGAAGGTTCAGCCATGACCCATACAGTCAATAACAGAGACAGACATATAACTTACAATTACTCCTGATATGATATTCTCTAAACTGTAAGTAGCATAAGAATCTCTTTTCCCTCCATCTGAAATCACTACTACTCTAGATTAAGGTAAATGAAAATGCATGTCTCTGTATCTGCAGTCCTCACCATCTAAGGGAGAATTTACTTGTCCAAACACGGGCACCTTTCAGGCCTGTAGGATGCCTGAGACAAGGCAAGTCACTAGCCCTACAGGAGAGGTGCACTTTCTGCAGCAACAGAAAGGACGCCCTTTAATGCTCAGAATGACCCAGTGTACACAGAGCTAAATCCCAGGCCAGTGCCTCCCAATTCAAAGGCAAAACACAATTACTCCAATAATCCAGGTATTCTGGTTTAAACAGAATAACTTTAGAAGCACTAAATTCAAATAAACTTTTTCTCCTCATAAAAGCTGGCTCATCAGAAAAAGTAAGCAATAAAAAGCTTAGAGAGAGAGGCATTTTTGGTTTTGTCTTATCATTGGAAACATGGGGTGCCAAACACAGCTTCCAGTTGCACGACTGGAGACTGCAGCAACTGTGCCTGCAGACACCGAGCCAGAACAGTTAGACCTGCAGAACAGCAATGTGTTTATAATTCTGAATATTCCCACTGGGGATACTAGATGTTTTCCTCAGTCAGCAAAACCCAGTTTGCTTGACCTGACCTTGCTCCTGCCCTGGTTCCCAAGCTTCACTTAGCACATCACAGCCTTTCTGTTTAAGCACTGGGGCTGAAGAAGAGACTTTTATCCTTTGTAAGTAACACTTCTCCTTGTCTCCCTTTCATAGAGCAGCACCAACACTTGTCCAAAAAACACATCAAAAGCCATCCAAAAGCCAAGACCTTTCCACTACAGAGTAAGATACAAGCCTTGTGCAGCTATAAATGAAATCACTGCCTGTCTCGTGAAGAGCCAACCACAGATTTACACTGGCATGCCCATTCCTTTGAGAAACGCCAAGAGGCCTTGGGGAACTTGGGCCTTGGTCTGCAACACTCTCCCAGTGATGCACTGGGAGTGGTCTGTACCAGGCAGTGCTGCCCAGTGGAGGTCAGGGATGGTTATACAAGCACTTGTCAACAATCTTCAAACACGATTCTTTTACCAAGTCCCTTAGCAGAGAAGATGCACATTCAGACATTCTCTGCAGGCTATGGTTAAGTGTTAAGAAACCAATTGTTTTGACCTCAAAGATGCTCAATATTTTCTCTATTATTTTTTTCTTCTCACAACAGAACAGAAGCAAAATGCTGCAGACGGAAAAACATTTATTGCCATGAAATAGAGGGGTTAACACTTACATGAATAAAACTTTAGAAACAAAATTGCATAAGACAAATTATATGGGTTCAAGATGTTCATGCTTCAAGGCAGAGCCCAGCCATTAACCAGTATGCATCAGAAAACCTTTTGAGGATCATTACCAGACCCTGGTTGCTGTTTTGCCCAAATGATCTGGACTATTTACATGCCCCAGCCACTGAACAGCAACTAGCAACCAAAGCTGCTATTTGTCCTCATGATTCCCACACCATAGAGTGACTCCAACCACAGCCCCACAGAGTGTGTGCATACATCAGAAGGTTTGTCAATTCTTGGTCTACAATGGTAGTCATACCTGCTGTATGTTTTCAAATCATGCAGACCATTCATTTCAACCCTTACTTGCCCCTACTGCAGCAATTCAGAATGTGTACACAAACACATTAATCTGCTACAGATTTACAGCTGTCTGAAAAAACTTTTGTTACAGCCTTATTATAAAACAAGACCTAAAACATATGCTCTAAAAAATGTTCAATGTGTCATTCTACCTCAACGAACTATTTGAAGTTTGCCCTTTGAAGCTAAGCAGAAATATATCTGTCATAAGTTGTATTTTGAGAGCCTGGAATGGGCAGTGTCTACTGCACAGGACTCATCAGCACCTATTTTGCAGCTTATCCCAACCTGGTTAAAAGCACACCAAAAAAGTCTGGATTGTAGTTTTTATTTTCACTCTAACTGCTCAGACCCTTTAGTATAAACTTTCTTAATCAGCAGTACTTCTGTACCATTCTGAAAAAGTTTGATGCTTCTTTTTTTAACTCCTTCACTTTGTCATCTTGGCTAAGTACAGTTAGAGACTTCATGGAATAATGTTCTGGTTAAAAACAATAGATGTGAACCAATACAATACAGAACTCTAAAGACTTAGGGTTTCTGTTTCATTTGAACTTCACACATGTATCATCTCTACTATTTTTTCCCTTGCCATATTACTCAAAGTCTGACTGGGAAATACTGTAATGCAGTAATTGGATGTCATAATGTCACTGAATGGTTTTCCAAATGTTGGGCTGGACTTCTTGCCTGGCTTAAGTCTTACAGATACTTCCGTTTGTTGTTACCATTCCTTATACCATCTATACTACTGACATTGTTTGTGACCCATAATCTAGTGTAGGTCTAGCCTAAAGCTATTTAACTCTGCAAATTGCTGTACTTTCCCCCTATTCATGTTTTGTATTATTGTTCTGCTGACTTATATGGTTTGGTGTAGCCTCAGTTATGTCTGTACTGCTTTCCTTTTACTATATTGCCCTTGTCCATTTTTACAAGTAAATACTGCTACTAAGGAGTAGGTGCAAAAGAGTCATGATGCTTAGGTGCTGTGTAGTGGTAGCCAGCTGACTCACAAATTAAGCATGGAAGCACGACAGTCCCACAGAAGTCTGCAGATGCACAGCTCCCAAAGGATTATTCTGTTAATTGTTTTCTAAACTCAGAAGAACTTGTTCTTGTAACAGCAGCAAAATGCTAGAGCAGGTAATATGGAGCTTTTCCTTGTAACTGGGGACAATACAAAAGATGAAAAAGATGGCAAAAAATTCTTACAAAGAAAAATTAAGAAGCAAGAAGGAAAATCATTTTGAAGGTATCATGCAGACCCACCATGTATAATTCAAAAGCAAAGACACAGTGTAAAAGCAGACATGAAAACACAGCTTCTGCTGTGGGACAGAACTGATGATGTCTATTTTAAAGAGAAGCTGTATATTTATCTTTTCTAAATGATATGCATCAGGCCTAACACCATGGAAAAGATGAGCTTCCCTCCACCATAGGCAGTACAGTTATGTGTGTACCTGTCATATTATGCTGTAGTAACTCTAAATTCCTGGGATGAGCCACAAAGACATCATTTCATTTCAACCGAACTGGAAGACTAGCACTTCTTGGAAGCAAAACAAAGAATCAAGTCTATCTAGCCATCATCCAGCAAATTTATTATTATTCAAATATTTATTTTCTGTACATTTTCTTACCTTATATTCTGAACTGAGGAATTTAACGATTCATCTGGAACATTACTGGTTACAGCTGCGTGTCCTTCTGTGAGGGGCTGCAATGGCTGCATTACGTGAACTGTCCGAAAAAGCTGAGTGGGTTGTACTGGCTGTGGAGATTGCATTGTCCTCAAAACTTCTGAGGTCAAGCCAGGTGTCTGCTGCTGTAAAACTTCTACTTGCTCCTTCAGCTTAGCAGGCTTGGAGTTTCCTGTTTTTACCACTGAGGTTGATCCTCCCTTTGTTCCTGCGTTTGCAGACGCTCTAGTTCTGCCTGATTGGTTTCGGTTGGCCACAGCAGGTGACAGCAGAGTTGAATCTGATGATTCAGTGCTGGGGCTTGCATCTTCATCATCAATATAGATGAGATCTTTTGGCATGTCTTTAAATTGATATACCAGGCGCTGACCTTCTACTTTAGCAAGGATTCCTCTTTGGTAATAGTATCTGTTTAAAGTGCACACACATCAAGTTACACAGGTTTTTTGCCAAAAACAAAACAAAGCAACAGAACTCCCAGAAAATGAACACAACAGCAGCAAGTAAAAAAACTTTTATGTGTCTAGTTTCTTCATTATAAAAAGTGGCCAATTTAATAGTGCATTTTTTTCCTGAAACCACTTTTTTAACTGGTATTTCATGCCACCTTTTAACTCCAAACTTAGATAACTCCAAGGAGAAACAGAAGAACTCCATGACTTGGCAGATCTGCTATCAATTCACACTTTGTAAAAAACTGCATGAAACTTTCAATTCTCCTTTTGACTCCTACAGTTCTTTCAGTTACCTGAATTCATGTTTATTCACCAGTGAGCACAGGCAGACATTTTAGCTACAACAAAGTGAAGGGAACAGGACAGGAGGGCACTACTTCTGTTATATTTACAAATTAGTACGACAACTTGAAATTATGAACACCAAGGTGAGGGGAAATGAAAAGAAATGCATACGGCTCCGTTGGACAATTATCATTCAGCTGATAAGACTGAAGCTCCATGGAGGTACTTATTTTGCACAGTTTTTTATGTATGAGAAAACTCCCAGCCTGATAGGCAGTGGCACATGAGTCTCGGTTTTAAAACTGTCTGTACACACAACACAAGTTCAGAGAAGTGAAACCAGAACTGAATTCTAAAACCATATTTTCCATTGGAGATGGAATCATGTGCAACAAGTAGAAATAATTTAATGAATAAACATGAATGTTGGCATTTTCTTTTCCTGAAAAGATTCAAATTTTATGTAAAAGGATTGCCCCACTTGAAATTTTCAGTCTCTTACTTAGTCTGTGTCTGACGGTGAAGATGCAGTTTTGCAGCAGCACTGAAAAATGTCTATGCTGAAACCGAAGATAACTGATTTGGAGTTGAGGTTAGTGAGGGTTACTTTCAGTTAGCTAATTTATTTTGCTGAAATAACTTTTTCATTTCCCAAACTAATAGAATTCTAAATTTTTCTGTTCTTCAAATTAGATGAGGCATTTAATGCACACAAACACTAAGGCAACAAAAACAGTCTATTATTAAAAATGCACATACCTGAGAGCTCTACCCATTGTTTCATAATTCATGTCAGGTTTGTTTTTGTGTTTTCCCCACAACCTGGACACAGCTTTGGAATCTACCAGTTTGAAAATGCCCTTCTCTTTTTGAGTCCATTTGATATATTTAGGACATGTAGCTTTGTCCTGGAGCAGTGCTAGTAAGAACTCCCAGAGATAAATTGTATTTCCTAGAATAAAAGAATTTCACACACAAAAAAAAAGTTAGTTGGTCATATTTTATTAATGGTACAAATTAAAAACCTGGTACCTTTATAAAATACATCATATAATATATAATCAAGACCAGGAAATAGTGATGGAAGGGCATAGGAAGGGAAGAGATCCTAGTGAGTTATGACGATGTAGGTGTCCAAATACCCCAGCAACTCTGTAACCTACGGCCATCCCATTTGGACCAGCACCATTAGACAGCAATAGTCACCCATGTGCCCATTTCTCTCCTGCCTAATCCAGTTACAGAAGCATTCACTATTGCTTTACCTTGAATAGGAACATGTTCAGTTCTATCCCCTAAAAATGCTGGGAATTAAGCTGCTGCTTAAACGCTTTGATGAATCGAGGTGAGCGTTACAATCCTTTAAAAGGCTAAACAAAATCCTTGCCTTTAACAACGAGATTTATGTGAGGCAATCGGTGATATGTGCTGAGGTAGGCAAACCTTCAACAATAAAGTACAGAAAAAGGTAAATTTTTTTTAATCCAGTGAGTGTTTGTGCTTGCTGGTAGACAACATTCAAATTTCATTTTACAAACAAGCAAGGACAAACATTTCTATATGGAAATTTGTCACATCTGCTCAGTGTTTACCACATATAAAGAGTATTAAATCACAGATTGTGAATACTCAAAACTAGTATAAAATTTGCATTTTTTTCCAAAACCACATTTAAAGAGTCTAAACTCATACGACTAATGAGATCCTTTTTCCTGCTTTTTTTTAAAGACGTTTGGTGTTTGATGTTCTTTTGGGAAACTGAAGCTGCACATAAGCTTCTTAGTTGTTAGTCTGAGAAAGTAAGAAAAAACATATCACCTCCCACAAATAGCTGTGCAAAAACCAGTAAGGATAGCATGTGCTGAAGTTTCACAAAAAATGATGCCCAACAGATCAGAAGGCAACAGGATCCTTTTTCACAGCTTCAATTTAACCCAGCAGATTTTTTTCAACTTTAACGACCACCAGTCTGAACTTTTTTCAGTAAGAGATATCTTAAAAACTGAAGTTCCCATAATACCATATTATAAACTACATTTAGCAAATATTCATCAAAGTCATCAGTACTGGCAATACAAAAATGTTAGCAGCTCTTTCAGCAGGTGGAAGTTTGAAAAATGAGCATTTCTAGAGAAAAAACAGTGCCTTTGCAACAGATGTCTCCCAGCTTACATAAAACAGCCTCCTGGTTTACAGATACCCCAAAGACAAAGGCTAAGGCTGCTTAGGCAAGACACAATGTCAGACAGGAGTGAGAGTATTCCTAGCCATTTACCACCTAATCCAGGGTACTTTTGTTGTAGTCTAGACTAAAAATGCTCAGCTGCATCAAAAAATCCTGAAAATTTGTCACGGCTTAGCCACTAAAAATCACTGTGGAGAGGACTGACTGCAAAAAACAGGTTTACTTTACTTACAGACAGGATATTTAACCTCCTCTGAGTCACAGCAGAAGAAGAAATATGTGGAAAACTCAATTTTCTCTATGCATCATATCATGTAATTGTATGGAGAGCTTGTAATTTTAATATACAAGCTCCCCCTAGGGAACAGACAGGGAGCACTCATAATTTTCTAGCTGCTTCCCTGCCATGGCTGGTCATATTACTATGTTTTTTACTTCAATTCTATGTTCCTAAAAACGCAAAACAAATGGTTTTCATAAAAGGCAGTGGTTTCAGGCAACATGCTCCATTTTATTCCCTTCAGAATTAGCAATTTTGTAACAATGGACAAATGTGAATTATGGAGTATCCTTGCTATCATCAACAGAACCATTAGATGCTTCCGCCTTTTAATTTTGTGGCTAGCTGCTTCCATATTTTCTATAAATTCATTTGAGTGCCATTTGGATGTTCCTCTGATACCCCTTTCATTTTCTCATAAAAATCAGGTTTAAATTTAAAAAAAAAAGGCAACAAGGCATATTTAAAATTGATGGCATTAACATGTTAAATATTTATTGATTGCTAACAGGTTATTTTTTTCCTATTATTGCAGAAAATGCCTCTTCAAAAGAAAAAAACCCCGACATACTCATTTGTCAGAGTAGATGTTTTTCTGACCTCAGGAGTATGACATTCTTTTGCCACCAGTGCCCAGAACTGGCTGGGCTGCTGTCCTGGCAAGTGCTGCATACATGCAAGCACATCTGTCCCCAGGCATGCCAGCAGGGACTTGTGACACAGGGGAGGCTCATTCCCAGCTCCCACTGAGTGCAGCACAACTCGCTGGGGCCGGGAATCAGCGTTCCGTTCAAACACCAGCCTAGGCACACGTGCAGTGTTGGACCCCACAGCAGAGCAACCCAGCTACTGACAAAACTCACAGGCACTACTGAGCAGTTCAGGCTGAGGAAATTATTTATTGTATCAGTTACGTGGCATTTATTTTTATTTCTACCTTTTAAACACAGGAGGAATGAAAGAGGTATCAAATCCCCAGGTTTTCTGCTCAAGTGTTCAAGCTGTGCTATAACTTTTTTCAAAATTCAGGACTTGGTACTTCCTGCTGCCAACTGGCAACTTTGGTTAGCCTCATGCAGAATTAGACACATACAGATGGAACACATTTTCAAAGATCATCTGCCAAAATAACCACAGCCTAAGAAACATTAATACAATGCAAAGCACTCCCCAAGACTTCACTCAAAACACAGCAGACTCTGCAGGGATATTGAAGAGTTTCCAAGAACCCTTGCAACTAAAGTGACAAATACATTATTCTCCCAAGGAACTGAGTATTTCACCAAGAAAACTCATGTACTCATCTTTTCCTTGCCTTGAGATGTTAACCACCCCTGAACATAAGTTATGTTAACATCACAAGTGAACTGGTGAATTTTTTCTTTTTACAGATCACGCAGAAACAATGTTCTCCTAAAAATTTTGGTGACAACTCTTTTGACTTACCCTTTCCATCTTTGTTTTTCTTTTTCACAGATATGTTTGGAGTTGTAGTAGGTGACTCAGAACGTGAGGGTTTTGGTTTCTTCCCTGAAATAAACCACCAGTAAGTCAACTGCAGCTTAAGGAAAAAAAAAAAGAAGAAAAAAAAAGGACCTAAAAAGGGAAGGTATTTGTTTCTCCAATTCAAAAAAGATTTAATTCTAGCAAGTTGGGAACTTAGTTCTGTGCTGAACTTCTTTTTCTATGGCAGGATAGACCTCCTATGCTCTTACTGTATTTCTATAGAAAGACTACACTACACATTTTCCCAAAGTCTATGTACTGTGGAAATTTCTGTGGCTATTTGGTACTCTTAAGAGCACTTGAAACAGACAAGACGAGAAAAATAAGCTATTAACTATGTGTAAGGGTTTAAACAGGAAAAACTAGATAAAATACAGAGCACTATCGTGTTCATTCACTGCCAAAATGGAAGGACAAAACAAGGGACAAAACAAGCTTCTCTGCTTGTTTAATCAATTGCAAGTCTACACTGACAGCAGCAAACCACACTGTCATGTGAAACAAACTTTTTTCAGTCCCATTGTCTTTTACACCTTTTTTACAGTGGCTGCAGGTAAAGGGAAGTCACTTGTTTATGAAGAGCAGAAAGAGACAGTAACAGGCTCTGAAAAAACACTAGTTTTTAAAGTCATAAGTATGGTGGCTCTCTGGTGAGGAAGACTGAAAGGAAGAAGTTACTTAAAACTGATTACAGAAATGAAGAGCATTCATTTGAAGATGTTGAGAAATCAACTACCAACACATGAGAGAATAAAAAAGCTAAGTCATGCTGAAGAATTTTTCAATATAAAACCTTGAACCTATTCTTTGATTAGTTCTCATTCCCTGCAATAGCAGCTTTTACAGGTGGTGTAATTAACCAGAAACCTTCAGAACTTTCTTATGAAATAACAATTTATCTTACCAGGTTTTGCAGTGACCCTTTACTACAATGACATTGCCTATATTATTACCTACAATCTTTCGAGAGGCAGAATAGACTAAGCAGACACAAGACTCAGAGAAACATATTTCTAGTTCAGATAGAATACTGCCATAGTTAAAAATCTAAAGGAATTTTTTACTCTATTTGTTGCATTTCAAAAGACTTGATGTTCTAAAGAGGCAAGACCAAAAGGTCTGTGCAATCTCATACACTCTAACTTTCCAGTTTTGATTGTGTTTTGAAGGGCTATTTTAGTAAGGAAACTACTCTGTTGCAGAGTCAGGGAGGGCTTTTCACTAGCCCTGAAAAAAAACCAAAACAGCTCAGTGCCAGCCTGTGCTATTTCCTTTGTCCTAAACTTCTAGGTATCTACAGAGAAATCATAAGAAAGATTGGCTTAAGCACTACCTTTTTGACATTAGCAGTCTTGCTAAGTCCATCTTTGTACCTTTTTCTTTCTCTTTTTTATTTGACAGGGCATGGGGAAGGAGGGGCATGGGATAGCTAGTTGAGAGAGCTATAGTGAGTAAACCAAACCTGGAGTCCTCTAAGGTTCTTGTTTTCATCCAGACAGGATTCATGACTGAGGATGGGACACAAATGACACCCACTTTTTTGGCCAGTAATGTCTTCCCTGATTTGAAAGAAGGTGGGAGGGAGGAAATCCTACAACATTGTTTTCTTCCTGTATCATCATATGAAAGGATAAAGAACTACTGGATTACATTTTAGCAGCTTTTCTCCACTCACCATTGCAGGTAGCAGAAATGTATGTTTTACCTAAAATGTCCTAGATGAAGTCACTCTTGCATGGATGAGCTTCTAATATACAAGAAGTCCCTCAGGGTAACTTTGGCTAAGTGCTTTCCCCTGTAAGAGCTATGGGGAAGACACTGTTGTCTCATTTCCTCTCTTGAACAGGTGTAAATATAGCCATTAAGGTGTATGGAAGTGTTATTTTGACGTCACTAATTTAGACATTATGTCTAAATGAGTTCAGTTCTTAAAAGAAAATGAAGTGGATGAGAGCTCAATTAGGTCAGGACTGAACTACTCCACAGTCGCCTCAGGAAACTTAAGTACTGATCCCATATAATTTATGCACTTCTGATTAGAGATAACCTAGGCTACTACATATGAATGCAACTGCAAGAGCAATTCTACGTTGTCTTTCTTCAGGACCCTATCAGAAGCCCATCCAAAATTAGAAACCAGTGAAGAATGTGAAACTTGTTTACAGAAATGTATTGCTGCTACTGCTGTATATCTGGGTTAGAGACACTTTATTTGGGTAGTTTCAGACTACACTCTGAGTTATAATCTCCAGGCACTGAGTGATACCATCAAAAAACAGTTAACAGAGACACATCAGATATGTTTCCTTTGTTTAGAAGAAGATATTTTTAAAAAGCACATTAAGCACTAGCATGCTTCCTCCTTTGCTTCAATAGAGCATGAATTTGTTATTTTTCAGAGCACATCACTAAATTCCTTTTTAAGAGAGACCTTTTCAAAGAGGAAGGATAAAACGTGTGCAAGAGCTAAGCCTTATGTGGGGCTACCATAACTTTGGATAGCTAATTGGATTTATAATTGATATTTTCACTTTTCTATTTCTGTGGCTGTAAAACACTTCAGGTTAGAAATTCATGCTACAAATTAAGGTGACATTAGGCAGTGAGATGTTCATCCTGATTAAATATTCTATGCCACACCAGAAAATGTAAAAGGAAGTGAAACCACCACATTGCTTCTGGTGAACATTCTCTTGGAGGAGCTCTACTTGGCAGTGCCATTCTGACCCAGTTAGCTGGCAATGCTCTGCACTATGAACCCTTCAAAGCTTACCTAATGCCTTATATATGCAAGAAGTCTATAAAAGAAGTCTATAAAATCTATAAAAACCCTATAAAATCATGAGTGATATGGACAGGGCAAAATGATCACCATCCTTTGCCACACCTCAAAACTGACCAAAGGAAGGGAAACAGAGTGTACTTAAAAAAAATACACTACAGACAAACGAACAAATTCCCAAAAGAATCCCACCCACACACTGCACATTATCCTAAAGTGCACTACAAATTTAATAACATTTTGCATCAATTCTTGTACAATGCCTTACAAATCCCCAGACATTTTGAAATAACACTTCTACATCACTCAAACCATATCATCTACCTCATGAAGTCTCAAGTTCACTGAAAAGTAGTACTTAATGAAACACTAAGCTGACACATCTTTTCTAGTATGTTTTTTTCTAAAACAAATACACACATTTTCTGTGAAGCAACTGGTTTTCTAACCTACAGCTAGGGAGGAGGAAGGAGTGGGAGTAAGCAGAAGCACAACACGAAAGAGTATGAAAGCATCAAACCAAAGAGGTTAAATATCTAGCAGACAGCAGCTCCTTTGTTTTGACTCACACAGCAGTCAACATTAAAAAAGAAGGGTAGAAAAGAACAAACAAAAACCCCCCAGTTTAAAATCCTCTTACAGTTGGTTATCTCACACTAGTGTACACAGCCACAGTCGCTTCCCCAGCAGCACTTTCGGGGCAGCTGCTGGTAAAGCTCTCCTCCACAGTAGTTTCAGTTCCGCTTTCTTAGGGGAATCAGAGACTTCCTGACCCACACCCATCCCTATGAGACCTTGTGACACACAAGGGGCTCAGGAGGCTTCCCCAAGATCTTCACAGGCCAATATGGTCTCTTTCACATGTAACAATTCCCAACATTTGGAATTAGCAGCAAAAGTAGCAGGAAAAATGCACTCCTATTCTACAGGAGTATGGCTGGGTAGCAGAAGCCTTTTTCTGGAAGGCTATTACATGGGGAACCTGTAAATTACTCATGCTCTAGGATGAGCCCTAGGATTAGTTCCAGAAACATAATCTCCCTTGCTTATTTTTCTTTTTATATTAATTTATTTTAAGAGCATTTAACACGTATCTGTACAGCATGACTCTTTTCCTGCAGACACCAGCTTCAGAGCCTCTAATGGGGTCCACGCTGAAGCAGGGTGGGAAACAGGAGCAGAATGTCTGGCTAACACCACTTCATTATTCTTCAGCAGAGCACCAACTGCAGAGCAACATCACTACACTATGTAAATGTAATCTACTACAACTGGGACTAACACTGTAGCATGCAGCTGTTAATAAAAAAAAATAACTCAGTAATATTTATGAAAAGCTTAAAATCCCTCTCCATTCTCATCCCATATTCTGAACTGATTAAGTATCTTCAGTTGAAGCTAAAAGCTAATGAAGATACTTGAGGATTCACAGCAGCAAAAGCTCTATGGCTTGTATTGCAATTCTGCTCTGAAGAAGAAACTATAAATAGAACAAACAGAGATTCCTGTAGGATAAGCCATCATTGCTACATCTACAACAACATTAGTCTAAGCCTACCCAGGGTGAGTATGTGCTCACACTACCCAGGAAGAAAGTGCTTTCCCTGCATTTCTGGCTGAGCCCACTCAGTTATTTTGGCCTGAAAGCCAGAATGGTTCCAGATACCCACAGGGAAGCAAACATGCCACCCGATACTCTCCTGCTCCACACTGCTGTTCTCCTATAGCATCTTACCTTTTTTCTTCTTTGGTTGCTCAAATTCTGGAGTCTCTGGTGATTCAGCATAAGGGTCTGGGGCTTGGTGAACTTCCACCACCTCAGGGATCCCATCGAGCGTGACTGACACGTGTGTGATAGGAGGCACCATTTCTTCCTCTTCGGTTGCGCCAAACATGGTTGCTTAAGGGAAAAGGACAAAAGGAGTATTTTCACACAGCCATGAGGACTTTAAAAGCTGGCTTTAGAGTAAAAATTCAAACGTAGAATAAAATCAAATTATGATATTTAAGTCCTTCAAGTGAGAGAAGACTAGTTTATAATTCAATATATGTGCCGACAACATTTTACACAAGCAGAAGCACTACTAAAATAGAACAATTTAATGACAAAACCCACCCCATAAAAAGCACAATTATCTGCTGATCACACATTCATATTTAAGGCAATCTGTAAATGTGTTTATCCTGACAACATAAACATCAACCAAACAAAATACTGCAATCTAAACCATCCAACTTCATTCACACTTTCCCTCTGTAATTTTTGACTCTTTCCTTTCCTGTTCAACTCTGACATGGAAATGAAATCCTTCATTGCATACAACACTGGATTTCTGATATCCAAACTATGTACATAAAGCCTATCTGGAAATTATAAAAAAATCGGACCAATTCCATGCAACCATGCTGCAGTGAATCCCTCCTCCTTTCACAAATAAACCTGGCAAATACAGATTGAATTTTCATTAAAAAAACTTACTCATTCTTTTTTCATCCAACATAGGATCAGGGGAGTCCATATTAAGAAGTGCTTCAGCAGCCTCAATTGTTTCTATTGTTTCATCTCCATTATGACAAGATGCTTCAACTAAAAGCAAGGGAAAAAAGGTAATTCTTAAGAAGCTACAAACTAGACTTAAAGCTTAACATGACATTTATTCCTATTTCATTTCCAGAAAAAAAAATAAAAAGTGATAAACGTGGTCTTCTACTAGGTGAGTAGCAACAGATTACCTGGGGAGAAAATGCATATTGCAATAATTTAAATTATTTAGTACAGGACATGTTTCAGATTGCATGTATAAGAAAACCCCTAACAAACTCTGTTTCTGCCTCATCTTTCCAACTCCTCTCTTTGCTGATCAAGCACATGCAGTACAAGACAATACCCATGAAACTAAGAAATATCACTACCACAAGCCATATTCCAGAGGTTATCATTTAAAAAAACAGTATTGCTAACTTCTTGTGGTCATCCAATGTCTTATCCACAGAAAAACATGTGGATATGACACTTGAGAACATGATTTAATAGTGAACATGGTGGTGGTTCTGGGTTGACAGTAGGACTGAGAGGTCTTTTCCAACCCTAACAATTCTGTTAGTTCCATAAACAAGAGATGCCCATTAAAACTATTCAATCATTTAGCCTGGAAGAGAGACAAGAAAATATTCCACAAGTTCTTTTAGAGACCATGTGATGTAAAGGTGTAGCTGAATCCTAAACCATTCAAATTCATGGGAATTACAGGTAGGGCTAACACTGCAGGCTCTAAGAACACAGTGCAAAGCAAACATGAAACACAAAAAGCAATATAGAAGGTTGGCAAGCTTTTAAAAATTTTTGACTTCTAGACAATTCCTCATCAATCTCATTAGATAAACCCAAAGCTCCTGAGCATTAATTATAATGCATAAGGTACACATTAAGGTAATCTGTGGGTTCACAACAAAAAAAACCCCAATAAAGTATCATTTTGCAAAATAACAGCTGTTCCAAGAAGATAATACTGGTTTAACTGGAAGAGTTAACTTCACCAGATGATTTTTTCAAAATAACTGTAGCATGAAAAATAACATAGATGGCAGTTCCTGGTACCATAAACATTTAAAACTGTTCAACACATCCTTTTAGAAATTACTGTTTGTCGAATGGAAGTAATTGGGCCTGGCTTCCTTATCCTTTGACATGAATTTGATGCAACTTTAGGGAATTCACTTGCTACTATCAAAATAATAAAAAGGGCTGCATTAATACTCCTCTCCCTAGGACACCAAGAAACCTCAGCTACTTTCACAGGTTTTACACCCTCTCTCCCTGTTAAACTGTAAGGAATTTTGGGTGGGGCAGTCACATTAAAAAACAAAACAAAACCAAAAGACCACACTGACTGACAGAACAAGTAAATATACATGTTAAAACACAATGTAATGACCTTGGAATATTTCTGAGCACAAAAGCAAGAAGTTTATGCCAGAATTTCTATACTTTAACCTTAAAAATATCACAGCAACAACAAAGCAACCAGTTCAATTAGCACTAAGCAATTCCATAATTAAAAAAACAACCAGGCAAAAGCCCCTGGTTTCATCCCAGCTTCAGCTGATGTTTTCAGCTTCAGCAATTGCATCATTATGAGAGGGCAAAGACGAATGCTGGCATCTATGCATCAGCCCTACCTCTTCTACCAGCTGTGATTTACAGAAGCCTCCTTACTTTCTGGACTTGTTCTCAAGCCCCTAGCGTTAAGAGGCGCAGGCTAGTACAGAATGAAGCAGACAGGTTTTGGGAACCCCTGATCCACACAGCATCTCACGCTGTTGCCTACAGGACCACCTCCATCCTATATTTTGCAAAGACATTCAGACACTTAAGGATCTGCACCTTCTGGCTGACATCTCCACATAGTCTTAAGAAATGAGAAACACAGAGCTGAGGAGGAGGGTAGCATGAAGAGAAAGTGAGTATGGACTAAGGTCCTGACCTTGGAAGCAAGAGAGGGCAGCAAATCACTGACAATTTTGTCAGGCAGCTGACGGGCTCAGGAGCTCAGACCCAGGGCATCTCAGTCCCAAGAGCCACACAGCATCCCTAGGGAATGCCTGGCATTCAATGTCTCCTAGGAGGAGACAGAACACACACAGCCCCTTCAGTCTGCGGCCATGTTCACGCTTGGACTGGTGCTGGTCACTTGATGCTTCTGGTTCTAAGTTGTATCTAGATGAGAACTTCTCATATCATCTACCAGCATTACCAGGACCTCAAGCAGGATGACACATCATACAAATACAAATAAATGCACACAGCACTGCCAAAGCAGCTGTTCTCAGTTCTGACATTGTCTGAATGGACAGGAAGATTAGCCTGTCACGATCTTGCTCAGCCAAAGTCATGGAGCATGGCTGGCTACCACACACAATTTAAAAGCCAGTAGTGGTACCCCCAGGTTCTCAGTTCTGCAGGCAGGGAGGAGAGTGCTGCTGGTGTCTGCTCTTTCCTCACAGAGACCTGCAGGAGGATCAAACCCACTTGCTGGCTTTCAGGTACTATGGTGATGGAGCAGAGTCAGTTCTTCACTCTGAGTAATAGCAGCTGAGGAAGAGGCTAGCAGCTTTACATCACTGTTACAACATATGGCTACAAGTTTACCATCCTTATCCAAGACTAATGAACTTGTAATAGCCATATAAATAATGTAAACATAGAAATTAATATAATTTGATGCTCACAAAAAATATAAGCATGTTAAGGCAACTTCCCAGTCTGACCACTCATGAGACTACCTGGCCTTGGGATGTGACTGCCACTGCTGGAACCAAAGCCCCTTCTCAGCAGGCGGCCCCAGTGATGGACGTGTCCCCCTTGGCTCCTCACACACACACCCCACAGTCAGACCAGGTTTTCTCACTGGTTCGACCCCAGGTTTCCCATGGCAGAGTTTCAGACATCTCATTCCATAAAGCCATTTGTTCACAGCACAGTAACACAGGAACAGAGCTGCTGCTCCCAAGGAGGATCCCAAACAAGGAACCCCTGGGCTTTTATAGCCTCATGGTACACCTGCAGGCAAGTCTCCCTCTCTGAGTCCATCCACCTGCTGCTGCTGTCACCTGTCTTCTTTCTTATCCAAAAGATGGACAATTCCTGGCTCCTACTGTCTCTCTCACTGTTCACTGTGCCCTTTGTTATCCCAAAGGTTGGCAGTTCATAGCCTCTTGTCTCTGGCTCCCACCCAGAGCTCAATCTGCATCTCATTCTGCAGCTTGCCAGCAGAGCTACCCAGACCAGGAGTACTCCTCTACAAGCAGCAGCACTATCTTCCTATGCATGAACACAGCATGGTAAAATTAAGTTTCTTAACCACTCCAATGCTCTTGCCAACATCCTTCAACCATCTTCCAAGAAGATGACTTCACTAAGAGGTTTAAAGCAAGTTAATATTTCCCTGCTGCTGAAAGAATCAAGGGTTGTGGCTTTTCCTCCCATCTCTGCCCCTGGTTCATGATCCAAACTTCTGTCACTTAACACATGCAAGGCTTCACACTTTTCTGATCACACAGTGAGGTAACTGAGATTTATAAAATGTCTGATAAGGTTTTGGGGGTATTGCTGGGTTAGCAAGTTGAATTACAAGAACTCAAGAGCTAACACAAACAAGGTGTGGGGCACCTCACAGAAAAAGTGGAGGACCACCTCTTTGTCCTTTTAACAGCAAGATGCTTATTCACATCCTTCAACATGAGACAGTGCTCAGAGATAACCAACTCAGCTACCAAAGGCAAGCTGGTGTCTCTTATTTTAACTTTTCTATAATGCTGCAGAATGGTATTCCAAACACTGGCTGTTATCATAACAGTCCCAGATTTAAGAAGAACTGGAATGAAATGGCTTATTTGTTACACTTTGCCAAAGTCAGAGCTGAAAAAATGGGGTGGTGGGGGGTGTCATTTCTGCAAAGTATCAGGTTTTAAGCGTTATCTGAAATAGAGAGAAGCTTTTTTAAAAAAAGGAAAGGAGAAGGGGGAAGAAAAAATGGGGAGAAAAAATGAAAAAGGGAAAAAGAGGCAGGGAAGAAAAAATGGGTAAGGAAAAAGGAAAAAGAGAGAAGAAAAATGGAGAAAAGGAGAGGGAAGGGGGAAAACCACACCTAAAAATATCTTCAGTTTTTTCCCAGGGTACTCTACAAGTTTCTGTTTATCTGAGTAAGCCACAAATATAAGCCTCTGTACCTGCATGCCAATTTCTGCCCAGTTACTGCAAATCCAGGTTCCCTATGAATCAGCATTAGCACAAGGCTTGCCCAAACACAGCTTTCTGCTACAAAATTATGCCTCATGTTGGAAGTTCTCCACCTCAGTTCAAAGTACTGCTTTCTCTACTCCTGTCTAATGCCCTTTTTTGAAATTTTTACACCACTTTAGGCAATCTTGTCCCATTCCCATTTCTTCCCTGGTGGCTGGAAGCTCTGGAGAGCGGGCAACACGAGTCCTTGTCCTGGCCGAGATAAAGACTGTCATAGCTATGTTTAAGTTCACTGCTGGTTTTACTAGAGACAAAAACAGGGACTGCAGAACCTCAAAATAATGTCAGAAGAAATCTAAAGTTGCTAAATGAAGGAAGAGAGCCATTAAACATGGACAGACCCCTGCCTTTTGCAGAATAGCTAGCTGTTAAATTTAAGCACTTTTTAGTATCCACTCCTAGCTAATTGTTATCTGACACTGGAAAACTAAGTTTAAAAACACAGGTATTTCAGGAGACTTGCAAATCACCATTTTCTTTTTTAAATAAGGTTTTACAATTTGTAAAGAAAATTATCTCATTGAGGAGGTATATAAAAAACCCCCTCTGGTTTTAACCAGAGCTACAGGCAGCCGTAAATAATTTCTTTACGAAGTAACTGAAACCAAAACCCATTTTTTTACAACTGGCATCTTATCAACTCACAATCCTCACACATTAACACTGTGAAGTTCAGTTTCCACCTAACTGCTCCTTTGGATTTCTTTGTAACATCAGAAATGACCACCATTTGTGGATTTGCTGGATTTGTGCAGGACTGCTAAAGCTTCACTAGGCAAAAGGTACCAAACTTCAAAATGTTGCAAAATAACTTCTGAACTGGTTATTAAGTACCATTATCAATCTATGAAAATGCACACTTCCATCCTCCCTATTCAGACTAGGGCAGGGGCATCTAAATGCAAATTTTCTGTCCCTGCTCTCTCACCCCCTCCTCCAAACTGTCTCAGTGCAGCCACTTCCCCAAACCCATGAAAATGATGCCAGAACAGGTGAACCACAAAATGGCAGACTTTGATTAACTGTGGTTTTTAATAAATTAAACTCACCAGACATGACAAAGTTAAAAAAATTATAACAAGAATAAAAAAAAAAAGTTTTCAGGAATTACATAAACTGATCAGTTCCTCCTTCCTGTGCACCTTATATGCATAACTAGCCACGTTAATAAGATATACAAAGTGTAGCAAATTGTACCATCTAACAAGTTGGCCTAGAGTTCTTCTACACAAAACACTATCCCTTGTATTTTTCAGAGAAAAAATATTTCAATGTTCCCTTTAGAGACAGAACTTCATTCAAAGCCAAATACTCCAATTAATTTTGTTAATCACCCTTTACAACATGATAGTTAAATATTTAAAATCCCATAAGGCTGGCAACAAACTGACCATAAAATTGCCATTGCAGTTCTTCCAGGGAAAAGTGCTTTTAAACAGGAGGGTGATAAGGCATGTCTGCCTATTTGCTACAAAAAAAATTACAGCAGGAGCATTAACATAGCTAAAAAGCTGATTGCTGGCCATGTCTCAGCAGGATTTCATGTGCAACAGATGCTGTTCTTATAGTTTTCTGCAGGTTATAATTTATATAAGGTAAGTAATCACCAACATGTGATAGCTGTGCTTTTGAAGGGCTGTAGTTCCATCCTACAGATAAAAAAACCTATCAGCATCCACTAGTCTGCAGATATATCCCTAAAAAATGATTGCTTCAGTTTCATGAGGCCTACCACTAACTTCTGTTAATCTAGGAGAAAAGAGAAGTCCAGTGGATAATAGTCATAAAATAGTACTGAAAAAACTAGTAACTTTAAAAAACCTAAATCCTTCATATTAAGCAGTCATCACTCAGTAATGTTTAGTCCTAAATTATGGTGGTTTCAGTTTTGTTTTGCTGTGAACTTCACTCTTATAAATATTTTAACGTGGAATTAGTACAGTCTTTATGATGTCTGATCTTCTCTCAAAGGCATAACGTGGAAGTGACTGAAAAGACTGGTACTAACTTCAAAGAAAAAAACAACACATTTTCACTGTTGAGAGCAAACACGCCCATAAGTAAAATCAAGAACCAAACTTCAAAGAAGGGAGAAAAGAAAAAAAGCAGATGAAAAAATAGAGTAGGTGTGAAAATTTAGCTATGATTAGCCCCATTTCAGAGGCAGCCTACAGCAAGCTATACTTGAACTGAGGTCTCTTCCACACAGCAGTCTTGCAGTTCAAGTGGGTAGCTGTGGCTACAGCCGATGTTTGTCCACAGTGGGCTGGGAGGTAACAGGGGCCTCCCTCCCCAATGGCCTCTCTTCTCCTCCTGTGGAGTGCCTTCACGTGCCTGGGCCCCAAATTCTGCCCCACTAGAGTCAGGTGAATAGCTTCCTGCCAGAGACCAGGGGCAGAGTTGCCTGCCTTGTCCTGAGCAGGAGCTTTCCAGACGCAGTGTTGGTCCCCGCTTGGCCTGCATTCATCCCCTTTCCCTCCTAAGGAAATCAACAGCATGCACAGGATGGGGACTGTGAAACAGATAATTAGTTAACATCTCGGTCACAAAAATCATCTCTGCAAAGTGGCAGCTCTCAGTTCCTAAGGACTTTGCCTTTAAAGAAAACCAGATTTCTTGAACTACAATGGATGATGGGAACAATACTGTACTTGTCTGCCTCCAAAGTATCTCAGAAACCCTTGGACACCATCAGTTCCAAGGATTAAATATTTTCAGTTTCTGGCAGCAATTTGCAAACCCTTCCTTCTCATGTGACCAGCAACAACAACAAAAAAAAGAAGGTTAACAAGGGCATTCACAAAAGTGGAGTTTCACAATTACTCATGCATGTAAAAATTCACACAATATATTACAGTGAATATGGATTCACAAAAACGATCTGCTATGAAATTCACATGGACACATTAAGTGGTGCTTAAGTAACACACTGGGGAAATGCCAGTTGTAGTGTGAATAATTAATATGAACAGCAAGTTGGCAAGAGGTCTCAATTTGAAATACTGTTTGAGTGTGGAAAACCTTCTTGAATAATAACCTAACTTATTTGTACGGTCACAGTCAGTTCACAGATAATTCACTACTATGAAAAAAATGAGCCATTTTCATCAGATAAAACCATTTACTGAGAACAGCTCATGTCAATTTATTCTGTGAACTTTTCCTCATGTCAAGTTATATTGAGTTCTTGTCTTGCTTTTGGTAGTAAAAGATTGTACCAGAGCATGTCTTTGGAAACAATGTCGAAAGCATGAGTGAAACCAGCAAGGTGTCTCCATCCCTGGAGACAGTCCAGGTGTGGAGCCCAGTGGCTGAAAGAAAACTCCCTGTAAAGTATCTACCCCACCTTTGAGACTTTTTCTGCAAAAGTGCTTCAAATACATGCATTCAGTGAGGGGTTGTTTTTTAAAAATGTGACAGATCTTTGAATTTCACTCTTGAGAATTGGTTTTTCTTTGGGGCTACCTTTTCTAACAGAATTTACAAAAAAATCTGTATTTTAGGTGTTGATCACTATTAGAGATCCAAAATTCATACTATGCTGAGTATACTTACACCAGTAAGTCACGCTAGCATGCACACTTTAATTTATAATTGTATACCCTTGGGAAGTTAAAAGCAGTACATCTACTCAAGCTGCATATTCCTGCTTGTTGGTATATCTGTTTACTTAGGAATGTACCACCTATTAAGTAAAAGCAAACAAAACCTACGAAGAACAAAGGAAAACCTTGTTGGTACTCTGAGCAGGACTCTGCCTTAATCACTGTTGATGGATGAAACTCTTCACCATTATCAGCTGTGCAACTGGGATTGCAAGCCACCTGCTAACAATATTAATGCCATTTTCTCTGTCTTGTACAGAATTAACAGCATTCAATACCAATATTCATTTTGCTCCCTGTTGTTTTTTGTCATTAAACTTTCTTCCTCCATTAGTCACAGCCATCTTGGTGCAAAGACACAGCACAGAGATGGTTTTAAGGCCAACCTGTGAGGGTGATATCATCATCTTCTATGATTTGCTCTTCTGCAACATCCAGAGAGTTCTCAGTGATCATGTCACTAGGTTCATCCACGCAGGTTAAGCCAGAGTAGTTATGTAGGAGTTCTGCACTAGGAACATGCTCCACGATGACAGCAGGGAAAATAGATGGATCGCCAAGCTGGGGGGTGGAGAAAAAAAAACAAACAACAAAATATTAGACTGCCTCCAATCTAGCCACTTAATGAGTAATACTTCAAAAGACCTATACTACACCACCTGGATATTAAACTGTCAGGAGGGAGTACTAAAGCACAAGATGATTTTTAGTATATGAAAGCAAATAGCAGCAGTGTCCCACCAGGAGCCAGAGGCTGAATTTGCTGTAGTACCTACTGTACTCACTGTACTTCAGTACATAACACCAGACTTGCACGACATGTATTTGCAGTATTAAAGCTGACAATACAGAGGAGTGGCACAGCACAGTTAGTGCTAAACTTTGCTGGCAATAATACTGGGTGAGCAACTCGCTGCAAACACCTTCACTTTTTGCTCTTCCCATCAAGCAGAAGCTGAAGGAGCCCTGTGGCTGTGAGGACTGGACAAAGCTCTCACAGACACCAAATTCCCTATGAGACACTATTTAAAAATCACTATTTTAGGGGACACTTGCTACAGAAGAAGGGGTGTAACGGGTTGATGTAAGTGCTGTAATACATTCCCTCTCTAATTCTTACGGCTTTAGTCATTTGACATTACTCACACCACACCCCCATCACCACTTTCCTTCCTAAATCTGCTTTTAGACATCGTCCTTTGGTCCTCATAGTCATTTTGCATCAGATAGAGAAGAAAAGAGGCAACTGGAAAACAGAAATCAGACTGATCAATCATAATAGCAAGATGCACACTCTCTGAAAAGGCAACTGCTCAACAGGAAGAGGTTTTCAGAAAAGAACATCTACTACAGACACTGTATTTTTCAAAGTGAGTCTTAAAATGTCATTTGCAGGAAGAAAGTCATAGCAGACTGATAGCAGAACAGGTTCAGAGAAAGTCTAGTGTAACTCTAAAGTTCCCTCACTACAAAAATAAAACACATTATGAATGTGCCAAGCTTAAAAACAAGAAAAAAACCTAAAAAGTTGCTAAAACATATTTCTGAAAAAAACCACTATATGTACATTTAGTCTCACCCTCCACAGAAGAACACAGATATGCACAGATCTTAGAATCATAGAATGGCCTGAGTTGGTTTATTCCAAAATCATCTCGTTCCAATCCCCCTGTCATGGACAGGGACATCTTCCACTACATCAGGTTGCTCAGAGTTCCATCCAGTCTGGCCTTAAATATTTCCAGGGATGGTGAATCCACAACTTTACTGGGCAACCTGTTCCAGTGCCCTTCCACCCTCACAAGTAAAGAATTTTTTCCTAATATCTAATCTAAACCTACAGCCTTTTAATTTGAAGTCATTCCCAGCTGTACTGTTACCACATGCTCTTGTAAATAGTCTCAATCTTTCTTGTAGGTTCCCTTCAGGTATTGGAAGGAAGATCAAGTAGTTTTTTTAACCACACAAGTTAAAAACTCAAGGGAAAAAAACAACTGTATGATTATGCCCTTGTTTAAGAATTACTCATCTCTCACTCTTGCCACTACGCACACCGTCACGGACAGAAAATGAGTATCAGAGCCATCTGCTCAACCCAGACAAGAGCTGTGGGAGCAAGCCTCCCCCAGGGAAGAGCCTGGACCCCAAGTACTGAAAGTAGAAAATGCAATTAGAAGTTTTAAAAGGCAGTAATAACCACTTCAAATTGCTCTGTGTTTTGTAAAACATGTCTCAGCAAAAACTGTGGTAAAGGGCAACCAGGAAAAAAAGAAGAACTAAAAACCAAAAATAGTATTTTAATGGGCTTCTATCATGGACAGTCTCCTAAAAAAAAAACAAAACAAAAAAGCCAACAAAACCAAAATTTAAAAAAAAGACCCAACAAATAATGACCTATCCTATGAAAAATGTTTCAAAAGAGACCAATATGGTTGAAGATCAATAAAAATGAACAAAGTGCAGACAAGTTAAAGTCCACTTGTGCAATCTTATCACCAGATGACAGGTGTATATCAAGTCAAGCAATGGGACAGCTGCTACCCCACACCTTTGTGGGCACCTCTACCCAATGCTGCATTGTGCTGGAGCTGAGAAACCAGAAATCATTGATGGCCAAGAGGTCCCTACCGTTCCTCAGAAAAAGTCATGTTCACATTTTGCATCCTATTTGTTTACTGACCCTAACATCCTTGATCCTATTTACTTCCAGGAATAAACAAATTGATTTGATTAAATAAAAGCCACATCAATAAAAAAAGATAAAGCACTGTCGAGAGAGAAGAAAAATTAAAAACTACTTACATTTAAAAAACAATGCATTTTCAACAATACATTCCACAAGCTACAAGGTAGATGGTCCATTACAGCCTCATTCCTGAGATACAGTTATGTTCTAAAAACAGTTTAAATACCTCTGTTTCAGTAAT
This sequence comes from Drymodes brunneopygia, assembly GCA_013400955.1. NCBI lineage: Eukaryota > Metazoa > Chordata > Aves > Passeriformes > Petroicidae > Drymodes > Drymodes brunneopygia. The sequence goes on from VZTZ01033111.1 coordinate 90,577, forward strand.
ATGCCACGATACATAACTTTTAGGATTTAAGTTACAGATAGCTGTGGTGCAGGCACTTGGACATGAGCTAGGAACCCCAAGTTTCCTTCCCAGCCAACAGACAGAAATGGTATTTCTAGGGCACAATTTCCCTGCCCGGTTTTATGCTCCTGTGCTATGAAAGGATGTCATGCCCTAAAAACACCTATTTCTCTGCATTGGCTATGAAATGGTAGAGGCATTGGGGTGCTCATTTCTGGTGTAGGTATCTGTGTCACTCACACTCATCAGCCAGTGGCAGCTTCCTCCCCACCACATCTGTGCAGTGAGGCGTGCTCCTCTTGTCCCGCTTCCTCCCTGCTCCAGCTCAACAGCTGAACTGTCTGCAGCACAGATCGAGTGTCCTGGGCTCAAGATAAGCCTTACATTAGCTTCTTCTGGAGAAGAGAATTACTCTGGCTCAGCACTGTCCTTCTCTAATGACTGATGCTCATGCCACTGGCTTGGCCTCTGAGAGGACAAGTTGTAGAAAAATGTTTCAGAATAATAAACAAAACACAGATAAAATCAACTGATTGTCACATGCTTTCAGATCAGTTTCTTGAAGCCCTATTTATATTACACCCTATTTACTTTGCTATGAAACCTAATTACAAAAGCCCAAACATCCATGTGTTTCTAAAATACGCTTCACTCCTGACCAAAATGTTTCCTGTGGTACTGAACTGTGTTGCTTCATGCAGTTCAGCAGTACTCAGTTTGATCCATATGATCAGATCTGAACGGCTCTGTAAGATTAAACTGTATTTTGACCATGTCTAGAAACAACCATCATATAAATACTCTCATATGGTCGCTGTGTCTGTCTGCAGGCAGAGAAACCCCCATGGCAGGGCAATACCTCTTCACCTGAACTCGGTGCCAGACAACCCAAGGAAATTGCTGACACACTATGCTTCCAAAAGACTGGAGACAAATAGAAAATCATTCACTCATGGTGAGACACTTTAAATGTGCTTTTCTTTAACTTAATCACAGTCTTGAACTGGAAGAATCAGAGTAAACATCATTTCTTTGTCGCCTTTTATTTCAAAACTATTGTTATAACTGCTTCCAACTCCTACCCTACAGTGGTACAATGTATGGACTTTCCTTCCTGCCATGGTTGTGAAAAGGAAAGGCAAGAACAAACTCTAATAAACTCCTATTGAGAAAAGCATTCACACAACTGCAAACAAATATAATTTGAAATGCATTTTTGTAGAAGTGGTCATTGCTTTTTTGTAGAGTACTTGCAATTGGTTATGATTTCATTAATAAGCCTTTCATTCAGTTTTAAAAGCTAATACTAAAGTACACATAAGTACACATGACTGTTGTGAGGTAATTTCACCTCAGTACCTCTATGATGTTCTTGATTTCACTGAAAGCACCTGAATCCCCGTTGAGAGCCAAGCTAAACCCTCCTCTAGCTCTATTGTTTTGTAAGACACAAAAATAAGTGTACACATTTGGAACTGCAAAAGAGCCCTTTTTAACTATGGCTTCCTTTGAAGCTAGTGTGTAATGAGAATTACACACAGGGAAAGTATTAAGAACTACAAGGTAGTGACTCAATTACCACAAATTAGATTACCTCTCTAATAGCAAGATCACAAAATAATTTCTTTCTAATACAAACATGCTTCTATATGCCCTAGCAAAAAGGAAGAATGCAAACTATCCCAAAGTTTTAAAGAAGTCCCAAACTGAAGTGTCAGCAATGATTTCCAAGAAATCAATACATAGATCCATAGAAGAACAATTTATGTATTTTATATTTCTCCTACTTGTGCTGCTTCGTGTTTCTCATACAAAATATAGGTAAAATATGACAACCTAGCTTCAAGCAAAGCTTTGACTTGGCTTCAACCCATCTCCCATGCCTGCACATAAAGCAATCGAGCTACTGCTAAAACCTTCCCAAATCTTAGACACCAAATCCCTGTAGACTGACCTTTACCAATTCAGAGGAGTGCAAACTTCATACAGATGCTGAAGTCCATGGAAAGTCCCATGAGCAGGTCCCTGAAAGCATTGGTTATACTCCATAATCCCCTGAAAACTGAACTCTGTCCTCCTCCGGGGGCTAAAGGCAGCAATCTTCCTTCCTGCTCTCTAATTCTTCTAGTGTGTTTGACATGCTGACAAGGTGTTTCTTTTTTTTCTCTGAAAATTGTCTCATGAACTGTCACCAACTGACAGAAGATGAAAACACCATGGAAATAGAAAGCAAGGAAGGGGATTTCTTCTGCTTTGGAGGTACTGTCTTCTCGTACTACAAGTCTTTAAGGATGACAACTTGTCCCAGGAATAAGGTGACTAGCTTTTAACTGGTGTGGAATAAATTTTGTGCAAGTGAGTGATGGGTGGGAAGAAATGCATGCAATAGATAATAGAAGGGAAAATCTATATGGGATAAAAAAAGGAGAAAGCGCCTCAGGGAAAAAACACTTGTCTTTTTAACCAAACAACAGAATTCAGACTCACAACACAGATGGCGATTTATATTAAAAAACCAAACAAACAACCTCCTTCTCCAAAAACAAATACCCCAAAAAACTAAACAGAACTAGACAAGTGGCCTTAGTGACTAGAAAACAGTCTTTGGTTTTTCTTTACTGTCCCTGTGCAGAGGCAGAATCTGAGAGGTGGTGAAATTGCACAGAGGGATGCTTCAGACAGACACATGATGCTCACTTTTCTGGGAAGACAACCTCATTACAGATTTCATATTTTCCTTAAAGTCTTCATAAAGCTGCAAGTGGATAAGGGGAAGAAACCTTCTGCAGGAGCTGGAAATAGTAAAAAAAATGTAGACCTTCATCTTGACCAGGTGGTTTAATCTTTCTGAAAGCCCATGGCGACATCAGGAAACGTGGAAGAGCAAATCTAGGCATGAGATGGTGGTGCAGAAATCATGGCTCAATCTAAGGTCTCAGACCCCTCCTTATGAGAATAAGTGAAGAGAGAAACAACCCCCAGAGGTACAGAAGGGGTCTTCAGGCACAGGTCACTACACACATCAGAGCCACCTGAGAGAGCATAGGCCGACACAGAGCAGTCATGCTGGGAACCATGTTAGCAATTCAGTGGTTATAATGATTCAGCTTGTCCCTGGCATCATTTAAAACTTCCTACTATGGATCTAGCCACTGTGGCTGCTTTCGTTCAACTTTTAAAATTAAGAATGTCCTGATCAAATACCACATTAGCTGTAAGTCCACAACAAACTAAATGAAAAGGCATTTGAGAGAAGAAGCTGCAGATGGGAAGAGAAGCAGGTTTAGACAGCAGCATTGACTCAGCTAAAGCCTGCAGGAACGCCTGCCCAGTTTTATGTGTGTAGTCTCTCCATCTCATAAAAACAACAACAAAAACCAACCAAACAAAACAAAAACACAGAAAATAGGGGGAAAAAAAAGCAACTCTTTATTTTAACCAGATCCCTGACACATAGCAGAAGCCAGACAGGTTATCAGTAGCCTTAGCCCAAGTCACTTGTTCCCTTCTGAAAATTGCAAGGGTATTTTCATTACATTTCTTCCTCACCACCATGTGATCCACTATGTGATAAATGAACCATCCAAGAAAAACAAAAAAATTAAAAATCATTCTTTTCTAAACTGCAAAGGATAAAGCTGATAAGAGCAAGCCTTTCCCGTTCACACGGGTCCATGTGATTGAGCCCCTCCCATTGGCATCTGCCACTAAATGCTGAATGCTTACATTTGCAAATGGACTGTTCATAATTTATGGTTGTTTAACCAAGACTTAAAAAAAATTAAACAAAATAGCCATGAATTATGACTTCCCTGAAATACTGAGCACAGTTGCCACTTAGACCCTGAACCTCTCCTCACAGCTGTTCCATGTCCTAAAAGCTCTTGGCACAAAAGAGCTCCAGGCAAAGCTTTGACAAGAAGAAAAGTACCAAAGTTCTTAGAACGTCAGCTTGTGGGGGCATTGCAAAAAAAATTATCCAAAGGTGAGTTAAATGACACTTTTTGTATATGATGAAGTTCCAAAAAAATGCTTTTGCCCAACACAGAGTATTTACAGAGCTTAAATTTTTGCAAAGTAGACAAACTGTGTTATCCATCCCTCAATACAACTAATCTAAGAATTTAAAAACTTTAGGAGTAGCAATAGCTCCTGTGTGGTAAGAAGCAGGTCAATCAAGAATAAGCAAGAAGCAGGCTTTTTGGGCTAATGTACTATGAAACCTCAGCCAAACTCAACCTTGCTCCAGCTTCCCAGGTCTCTGCCTGTGCAGGATTTGTCTTCTACAACTGAGTACTTAAGATTTACCTTCAGGCAGCCAGCTAGCTGGCTGCCTGCATCTCTGATATCTGAACTAAGTGAACCCAGTGATTCAAAAGGAGCTTGCATCTGACTGCAGCAATGGACTTCCTGCTTTGCACTCTCTATCTCTGGCCTTTCACATCTTTGATTTCATCATCTTTAGGGTATGCTACAGGATGTCTTTGCTTAGACTTCATCTAGAGCAGAATTTAGTGGGGTTATGAGATAAACATCAAGGTTGAGTTTGTTCTGAAGCTGGAGAAAGCTTTGTTTAGAAAGGTTTTACTGTCCTGTTGAGCGCTCATTAGGATTTTTAAAGTTTCTCAGGTGAGCATCTGAAGAAATTGCAAGAAGTAGAATGCATGGCTAAACAAAACCAAACCACATCTGCTTGCACTACCCCGCCCAGGAACCACCCTGAAGTAGCCCTCCCTACCTCAATTCTCCCCTCTCCTATTGGCTTGTAAAGTAAAGCCAGCAATGAACACCAGCAGAGGTAATAAGTAAGACTCATTTTCGACTATGCTTGTGCAATTCCCATATCTAAATCCCCAGGCTACCACAAGCTCTGGAAAAATACAGGGAAGGAAGTTACATTACTAATTCCACCCAAAACTGAGTTAGCACTTCAGACAGACAACACTCAGTTCATTGAAATGATCGCATGACTCTGACAGTAGAAGCAGGCCAGTGACCCAGTCAGATATTAGGCCATACAGAAAACCAGAGACAAGATTATAAAGCCAAAAGCAGTGGGGGGTTTTAAGAGAGGAGAATAAATGCTTTTCACACTAACAAAAAAGGAACAGATTGTCATGGCATTTAGCCTTTTAAAAATACTCAAGACACCTCATTTCTTGTTAATAAATGTAAGCTCTAATATTAACCACCAGCTATAGAGAAGCCACATGATTTTTACAATAGGAATCCCACACTGAAGCTTCAGGACTCACAGGATGTGGTTTAAATAATCAACACCTAACTGAGAGTCTGCTGAGGTAGAAACAGACATATTTTCCCTGTAGGGTAAAAGAAACCAATTTAAATTACTTTCAAGCTTATTTCTGAATAACCAGCATGCAGTAACACAATTTAGAAACCAATCTGTAAATAACAGTGAGCAGGTACACACTGCCCCTTCCAGTCATCTGCAGTGTGGCCATTATGTCTACACAGAATTTTATCCTAGCACACTAGAGAAGTTGAAACTACTATAAAGTATCGTAATTTTGGGAATTCTACATCACACACACATGGATTCTACTGGCACAAATCAGCAAAACACGAAAAATATTTTTGGAGGAGGATGTCTCTGCAATGCTGCAGAGGTTATAACATTTCAACCAATTTCTGTTCCACACATGCAAGTTACAGGAAGCAACAGGAAGCTTTTGAAACAGCACAAAGATCTGCTGCAACAATAATGACCTCAATGTTTCCTTTTCGTGTTTTACACCACATTTTTCCCTCATATTTCATAATACTCTTAGCACCAACTTGTATAAATATGGCTTTTTACACCATCCCATACCTGCTGCTCATCCTCCATGACGTTGCTGGCAAACTCAAACACAAGCTCATTCTGCTGTACAACTGCTGCCATAATAACGCATTCCCAGGTCTCAGCTCCACATACAAAGAAAAATGTTCTTGAATGTGAAAAAACAGAGAGCTTCACTGAGGTCCAGCTGGGCAGAAAGGCAGGATCGCAAAATGAATCGAGTAGCAGTGTTCGTGTTTCTTAGACCATCAGTGTTTCTGGGCTCTTCTCTTCTCAAAGCAAAACAAACCAAGACAAATCCTTTCCTGAGTTGTTCTTCCCACCTTGATAGCCTTTACCACTGTGGAGGGAAAAATAAACAAAAACATTAAAAAATTGTTACTTTAGCAATGTGAAATAGTAGCAGTGGCAATAAAACTTTCCATGTATTATAACAGCTCTATCTACGTCCGAGGAAGTCAGACATTTTTGTGTCTCCAAACGTAATACTTTTACTGATTAATGTATGTGAACTTTAATTCCTGTTTCAGGAAATAAGACCACAGCTTCAAAGTGTTTCGTAATGAAAGCTTGAGACTAAGGAAAATTTACAGAAGTTAACAATAAGAAAATCCATCTTTTCATTTAATTCAGATATGCAGTTTTCACATTCATTAGTACTTCTCATCTTTACAGTTCATTCAAAGTAAGAGTATAAAACTCAGACTGACCTACTCAGCTGTAGGATATCCCAAGTACATCACATTTCTTCTTCACACACAGTTCAAATTTAGCAAAGCTGTTGTTTTGCAAGTAAAATTCCCTGGATCTTGAATCCCCATGTCAAAGTGATGAAACCAATAAATAAATTCTTTGTACAATCCAGAGAGTGCCCGCATTCCTACGTGAAGCAGATCTTCAGCTTCATGTTAAAAATGCGCTGTGAACGTGCCCTTATCTCTACCAGAGGCTCGCAAGCAGCCGGAAGGAAACAGTGCTGACCACGTCATGGCAAATTAGAACCGTCAAAAAAACTGCACAGTACAAAGAAAAAAAGAAAAAAACCCAACTACAGAATGTAAACAGCTTCAGTGAAGGGATGCGAGCCCACAGCTCCCATGTTGTTACATACTCATCAGTGCCAAAGGTTAGCTCAGTTAGGGTGAGCTGACCAAGAGGCTGCTGCACCACCTCTGGGGAAAGAGGCAAACACAAAATGCACTCCTCCTACACAACTCAGGTGACCCATATATTAATTTAAAAATCTACCATTTCAAAAGAATAACAGGAACAGGTGTCTAAAATTAGGAACCTAAGGAGTACGTTAGTGCCTAGGAATTTAAATCCATATATTTTAAAGGAAGAAAAATGTGTGGTTCCTAGTGTTTTGAGCAAAATTCTTTAAACTGACTTTGATAAGAGCTGCTGTGACAGAAGAATGAGGGGCAGAGGTCTATAACATATACCCATCCAGAGTGAGACCCCCAGGAAAATCAACATCAGTGCCACTGGTGATGATTAGCATCTGCCTTTGTACAGGAAATTTAACTTTGCCTTGTTTTTGCAGTAGGCTGAAACTCAAAAAAATGAAGAGTATCTTCCTCTCCCCAGCGCCAAGGTATTTAATTAGGGAGGATCATGTCAGAGTCTCGTACTCCTTCTCTCTAGGAAATGTAACAGCTGTTTTTCCTATATAGATTGTGGTATTCTCAAATTCCTAAGTAGTGATGGCAGAGCATTTAGGCATTTAAGTCACTAGATCCTACCCTTCTAAGAAAGCAGGAAACCCAAGATTATGCAAACAGGAGAACCTCCCCAACTTCCAAAGCATGCTCTAATTAGCTGTTAAAAGGTTTGTAAGAGTAGCCACAACCTTAACTATAGAATATTTGCTTTAATGAGAGTTGCATGCATGAACAGAGAAGGAAGTGCTGTAGGAACCACGACTGTTCAACCTCAGCACTTGCCATTTTACTGGTTAATTGAATGGTTACCAAGGCTTTCTCCAGACTTCAGCAGTGTTATGGCACTGAAAGCACCACGTGCAACCATATAATCCTGGGTGACTTCCTTAAATCTAATTATTTGGCCTTGCCTTTTAGAAGATGTGGATGCCATTAGGAAGTAGACACATATTGCCAGTATAATGGGACTAAGCCCAATGTGGCTCATCCTAGACTCCTACCATCCTATATATAGCCTGGTATGTAAATTTAATGAAGTGCAACTTCTCTTTGGCTCCTGCTTAGGAATAAATTGTATCTGTCCAACAAGATTAAATAATATTTTAAGTCACACCCTCTTATCAGTGAAGAGCAACTTCACTGCAAAGGATCACAAGACAAACAGGGAAATACAAGAACCTCCTCAGCTGTCCAAATAGAGACTTCTGTTTAAATGAGGGTTAAGCTAATTGTCCAGAGCCAGAATACTGTAAGGGCTTATAATCATGGCCATTACACTGACTGAAACCACATGTATGAACACAGACTACAAGTTCTTAAGACCCAGTAACTTTCTAAGGTCAATAACAACAAAGGACATAGAGTCAATCTAAAATCAGGGTAAAGGACATGTTGGAGACACAGGCTACCCAGTAGGCTCTTATATATAAGGAAAACTCGAGGTCTAGCTACCCTAAAAATTTTAAAAGTTCCCCACATCCACCGGGAACTGATATTTTCTTCCATTAGTGCCAGGCTATTCATTATTCTGTAAAATATTAATATTTTACAGTAGATACTACAATATAAAAAAGTACACTAAATGCATAAGATCCAAAAGCTGTGGCAGTGAACTTACTAGAAGTCATAAAGAAATATTTCCTTACTTCTTATTTTTAAAAAGAAACAACAAAACTCCTAATGCAAAACTAATTATCATGATTTAATATTGTTTAAGAAAGTGCAGCAGCATAATGTATTTCATCCACATAAACACTGCTTAAACCAGTCACACTTTATACTCACATGAAACTCCTGATCATCTGTTACCATTGTAGGAACAGTCAGTCAAAAGCTGGTTTATGAATTCTGCACTGTGCTGATGTGGTGATGTGAGACTGTTCCTTCTCCCCTACACCCCATCCCCAAAACCACCAAGGGCGCTATTGATAAAGCCAAGTGATTCTTCTTACAAAAGAAACATCTAACCACAACATTAGCCAAAGAAAAGTGAGTGAACAGGCTTTAGTGAGCTTTTATATCCAACTTTATAAAGGTTAGGGACTCAGGCTATTATTGTTTGCAGGATATTTTTCATTACTTCTGTAGCAGTGTAGAGTAATAGCAAATGATCTATTGATCAACAACAGCACAGCAAAATAACGCAAAAGTGCTTTTGTTTAACCTATATTACTTTTTCTGCCATATGGAAAACAAGAGCAGCTTTTCACAGAAGCCACTAGAATTCTAAACCAGCTATATTTTCCTCCATATCTATTTTTATAAACTGTGCTTCCATTATTCCAACTATCACAGGGTCCTGCTGTCTATAGGCTAACACAAACATGACTATTGTTTTTGCTATGTAATGCCACTTATCCCCTGCCTGATTTTACACACATCTGTGAGTGGAAAATAAGTTATTTGCAAACAGCATAAAATGTGTAAATTCTTTTCACATGCACAGTAAGCTTGACTACATATAAATAATCCTAGGAGAAAGGGAACCCAATATATATTATCATAAAATTTACATCAAATTTTCAGAACTACAGAGGAAGTAAGGTTTTGCTTTAATTTTTACTAATTGTTGTACAAATATATTATAAAAAGCAGCATTAAGACACAACAATATAAACAAACATCTTCATTTTGCTTAATCCTTGAACCTGAACTTGAAAATAAATTATTTCAAACCCCCTGGAAGCTCCCCTCATCCACTGATTTCAACATCTAGAAATAAGCTCCTCAATCAGACTGTCAAAAAGCACATTCAGTCAATTTAAGCCTTAGTACATGCTACTCTGATATCCCAGAAGATGCACTGTAGGATTCTGTCCTAGACATCAGCTAGACATCATAACTTTTTCCCTATCACTCTTCACCATTTATACCCTCCAGCGAGTCCTAGCCCGCTGACGACTAACTGAGCCAGTTCAGCAAAGCTTCTAAGAAATACCTCCAGAACCAGTGTTATTTGTCCCAATGGTAAAGCTGCAATATTGCAACTAGGCTCCATGTTGGAATTTACAAATTCTCCTTGAAATCCCAATAATATGAGCCAGTATAGGCCACACTGCCTCAGCATTCGAGCACTGTAATGCAGAACACCAAAATAAGATAATGGCATCACACTGGAGCAAGTGCAGCAGGCATGAAAGTACCAGGCAGAAACCCAAAAATTTGCTAAAGTTCAGCTATGAGTTTGGAAGACTCGGGTCTTGGTACTAAGAGCATCCCAGATGAGCTGAAAGATGCCTCCAGCAAGCTACTGGATCCAGTCCCATTTAGGGTTACTAAAGATGACTGCAATCATCCTGCACTGCCTTTCTCATGAAATTAGTAAGATCATTCACACATTTAAAATAAGAACCAGCTTAGCTGCTTTAATATTCAAGTGCAGATCTGATTTCTGAGTTACTGATGAAACAGCTCCACTCATTCAACACGGGGACAAATCACTTGAGATTGGAATTTCCCATTGATTTCCTAAGACAGTCTGCAGCATTAGCACTAGCCTAGAAATGTCAAAGTTGTGACTTAACGGAAATGCAAAGCTGAACTCCTTCTGTTCGCCACCATCTTGGATACAGGAAAAAGAGGGGAGCGAATGAAAGGAAAGGGAAGATTAAAGACATCACCTGGAAATCTTGACCAGAAGGACTGCAAACCACTGCAGGTGAGGTCAAAGACATGGATGGTAACCACACCATTACACTCAAATTTTTAACTTCATTCTACCAGTGGAGGTTAAGGATAGTTCAACCCAGAGTAAATTCACCTTCTGAAGAGTCACATCCCTTTAAGATAATGAACAAGTACCATCACAGAGTCACATTTTCTTAAAAAGGAGAGCAAAACTGAATGATATCACAGTTCTTTTAATGCAGAAATCCCAGACCAACCATGATCTTTATATATAGTCCACACTAAGCATAAATGTTAACAGTTCAGTATTCTGTGTCATTCTTCATGGATTAATTTTTACTATTCAGTAATATTACAAATTTGCACAGGACAAGGGCTTTGAAACATGTCCTTAGACTCATGGCATCTGCAGTTGATGCAATGACAAGCAGACCAAATTCATGTATGTCGCCTGGCACAAAAAGTTTCTGAAGGTTCAGTATTTCAACTGCTCATACAAATTAACAGAGATAGAAAAACAACATGGTAAGAGGGTAGCACTGAGGAAGGAAAGAAACAACATAAGGAACAGAGTCAAGCCTTCTGAGAGCATCCACGCTGCCTAGGGCAAACTGTACAAAGGGCAGCTGACATAATAAAAGCCAACAGTGACCTTTGCTGAGCTTTCATTAAGGACAAAGAAATCATCAGTATCAATAAATCCCTGTTTTGCAGCCCATCTGGAAACCAGCCTGTGTCACCACAGGCTCTCAGTGCACATACTGCAAGGAGAACAGAGAGTAAAAGGGTTCATCTACTAAATATAAACAAGCATAAAACCCCAAAACTGACACACAATTCAGTCAATATCAAAGAAGTGAAATGAACCCACTCAACATAAAAAACAGATGTTTACTCCACAGAGGGCAAAAAGCACAAACACAAGCATCAAGTGCTTTGCCATCACAAAAAAAAAAAAAAAGAATCATATTTTCATCCTTTTTTATTGTAAGTATCTCTTTTAGCCTGAATATTTAATTTGAGGCAAGATTCCTTTCCAGACTATTAACAGTAATGGCTCCAGCACTGTTTACTGACTCTTCCACCCCTGAAAACTCTTTTCTTCCAATCTTCCATGTTCCCTCATATTTTTTTAAGTCCCTTTTATTCAGCACATTTATGTAACACAGCTGTTGTACACAAACCCAGTAACCTGGCAGAGCACTGCTGGGAAAGTTGAAAAAATTTACAGCATGGTTGAGGCTTCTTTTCCTCTGTATCCTCTCTGCCAGCACATTCAGTGTGTCAAGGCAGCCCCAAATCAGTTGTAGGTGTGTAGATGTAAAGCACTGTAAGTAATTGATTTATGCTGCAGCAACAAAAGATCAGCCTACCACCAACAGGCGAGGCCTAAAGAGCAACCTAAAAGATACTGAGGCAAGATAGGCTCTCTCTAGCTTTACTACTTAGGCTCTTCAGCTAGAAAAAAAGTATTTGCACATCTGTTAAGAGCAAGCCTCCCTAATTTGATCAGGCAAGGAAAGGCCAGGCTGGGTTTTAGTCACCTCTCCACAGTGTTTGCTCTAGCAAAGCAGAGCCACCTTAACAGGAAAAGTTAGCTGACCTAAAGCAAGGGAGCAAGGACACTCCAGGTGGAATGGAGGGTCCAAATTCGCCCTCCTGCTTCCCCACTCCCCAGGCATGAAAAAACTGAATTTTGCATTTCAATACACTGCAATATACTTCAATACACTTCAATATACTGCATAGTATAAGAAGAGGTTAAGGAGATGGGATATGACACCACCATCCCACCTCTCCTCCCCAAATCATGTGAGAGATTGGACCTCTTTTCCTCCTTGCCTGCCAGTCCCCAGCTCTCCTTCCATCCCCAGCCCTCAGTTGAAACTGTTTAGTGGATTCAAACATCATTTTGCAGCTGCCCAACTTCTGGCACATTAGACACCTAAGAGAGAAGAGCAGGATAAATTTTTAGAAGTGTTTAAGTCACCACATGGCTATCCATACAGCTTTGAAACTTTTGTGATTGAATTTGGGTTACTGAAGCCTCAGGTCAGATTAATCACTTATTTCAGCTACAGTTAGATAAAAGCCACATAACATTGCTCCACTGCACAGCCCCTACTCCACCTGCCCGCATGGACACATGGACACATGCACACACACATCAGCTGCATGAACACACTTTACACCCATGTGCACATGCATCACATATACACCAAATCATATGTATGAAATGTGTGCCCTTCTACTGACTTGAATTTTAACTTTTTATGCAGTTGTTTTGCCTACCAAAGATTTAAAAAAACGCACAATCTCTCGCATCTCTATACAACAAGGGGATATGCAAAAGTCCTCCTCCTCTGCTTCCAGTTCAGTCACCTCCACCCACTGCTGCTCATCAACACCCCAGTGCTGCTCAAAAAATATTTAGCTTGATCTTCCCCTCACCCACTGAAAGCCAAACAAACAAGATGAACTGCCCCCCCCTTAAAAAGGACGGAGTTACCCAGGCAGTGCATGGGGAGATCACATAGTTTGCCAAGCTGCAAGAATTCCACAGTCAGTATACCAGCCAGTGGAATGAAGCAGCACCAACATCTAAGGGCAGCACAAACATCTTGGTCTTGTGCATAGGTACTGCCAAAAAGGAGAGAGAGGTGCAAGTCAGCCCTTCACCACCTGAAAAATGCTGGCCACAAGCACACCATCACACCAAGCTCCCTGGCAACTGACAGCATGACTGCCTGTCTTTCTAAGAATTTCTCTGTAGGGCTATCCAAAGGTCTCTTACCCTAACAAAACCATGAGGTTTTGTTATGGGGAATGTTTCTGAAAGCGTGGCCTTGTTCAGCAATGTAATATGGATCCAAGGACCAGCCGAAAACATAATATTCATAGCAAAGACCTGCCTCTCCTCTTGCTACTGCATAATGGTACACGCGCATGCTAATGTCCAGTAAATGCAGAGGCTGGGAAGTGTGGTTTGCTGGTCAAAAGCTCTTGGCAGTCACTAACTTGGTCTGCCCCTTGATTCTGCCTTTTGTAGTTAATGCATCACTATTGGTAAAGAAGGGAAAAATCAGGTGATCATATTTCCCAGCTGATAAAATGAGAACAAGGAGACATTCAATTAATTCAAGAAGCAACTAGTTTTGAAAGGATGAAAGGAAAGCAATTAAAAATGCATCAGCCTAGATGTACTTGCTCAAACTCCTTGCTACAGACATGACAGAAGTCAAAAGCTTAGAAAAATTGTAAAATGTTTTTAAAACAGCACAATGTAATTATACCAAACCAGCCCCATTATATAAGAATTTTTTTTAAAACAATGGAAAAGAGCTGTCTTAACACATGACAAACCTTCAGTAATGCAGATTGCAATCACAAATCTCCAAATGCAGGATTTTTCTGTCATTTTATTCCTGTTAACTGCTCACTTTGGGATTTACATATTCTCCAGCAGAAAAATATTCTGGTTTTGCAATATTAAACATTGCAAAACCAGAACAGATGGACTACGAGTTGGATATGACACTGCAAATGTCCACTTAGTCGAGCTCATCAAGAGGTAAGTGATACTAATTACGGAGAGAAAGAAAAACAAAAGATCTCTTATTACTTCCTCTCCTACAACAATTAATATATGCTATTTTATCCAATAGTAAATTTGCAGAGACAGGACTGGTTTTATGTCTTGTAATAGGATAACCAAATTACCAACATTAATAAATAACATTAGTATCAAATATATCTTACAATTTTTTACACTGCACAAAATCTCAAAAGCTGTTTGAAAAAAAAGATACCAAGAAAACAGTAAATTGATAAAATCCCAAATCTGGTTCAGAAATTTTTGCAAACCAAATGCATTATTCCAGTGACACAAAATAAATGTTTTAAAAGTCACCTTTAAGTGGTTTCTGGCATTTAATAGCACCTTCAATGGAGCACTAAGACCACAAGCCTATAAACATCTATAACAATAGAGCTGCAGGTAAGTCAAACTTCACTGATTTCCAAGGGAAAGATCTCAATACAGGAAGAGCTAAAGGGCTGAGCTCCAAGACAGCTAAAACAGGATATGAGGAAACTTGTAAAAGAGGGGTGGTAGGGGGGAAGAACTGTTTGACCCTGAAAGATTTTGCTCTTTTGATTAACACATACACACAGGAGAATGAAGTAGTGGCAGTGGGAGGAAGAAAGATCAGAGAAACAAAATATAATTGCTTTGGCAGGGTGCCAAACTTCACAAATTACCAGTTGCCAGTCTGTACCCAAAACTGACATAAAACTGTCAATGGTTCTCTAAAAGCTATTTTGCCCATAAATTAGTAACACAGTCATTATTTTTAAACTACCTGCAGGTAAAAGTTAAGTTATCAAAGAAAAATGGATGGTCAAAAACAGTAACCTTTTTTTTTTTAGCTGCACTTTAACGAGCACAAAATATATACAAATTAAAGAGGAAAACAAAAAAAAAGAGGCCAGCAGAGAACGAGTTCAAGTTAAAAGTTTCTTATTCCAGGCAACCTCTTCCAGCCAAGCATCAGTAATTCTAGATCAGGGAGTTAAACTCCCACAGGACTTTTTCTGAATTCTGCAGAAGTTGCTACAGCTCAGTAAAAACCCCATTACAACTTCTCCACCACAGATTTTTAGCATTCTGTGGATTTCCTTTTGCAATTAATTTTTTAAAAAAACTTTTCTAACTGGACTGTCAAGCGCAACAAACAAACGTAGCCATAGAAATGCTGTGTGATTTGCATTTCTATGTTTGAGTACTTGAGCAGTTTTGGAAATCTGAATTTAACTGATGTGCACCAGCTAGAAAGGGGCACAAACTAATGCACACGGAACCCGCTGAGGCCTCCCCTTTCCCAACCTCACAGACCTGAACTTCAAGTCTCAGTTTGGTTCTTTGCTCTTGTCGGCAATGTGTATGTTCAAGGTCACATTCGGCAAGTGCTAAGTTGAGCAACAATAAAGGGTCTTACCTTTGCAGCGTCTTTTAAAAATCCATATGAATACAGAGCAGATTAGGCCATGTTTCTGCTGTTTGCCTCTCATTTGCTGTCAGCTGTCAGCAAAATGAACAGTCAAAAGTCTCTGGAGCAGGCTGGTATTAGTCAGCTAGACTTGAATTTCCAGTTCTTTTACATTGCTGTCTATTTTCCTCCATTAGGTTAGCCTGTCCTACCCTGGTATCAGATTACACAGAGCCAACATTTATAGCACCTTGCAAAACAGTGGAACATATCACATACCTAAGTTTGCCTATACCTGATGCCCTCAATGCTTAACCCTTTCTACCAGCAGGACAAACATTTACAGTAGAAAGTATCTCTTACATTTGAGGCAGAGGAGCTGTTTTTCCTTCTTACCTCACATCTACAGGATGGCATGAGATTTGATTTTAGGAACTGCAGAACACAGGCAGGCTACACCAAGAACAGAGGCTCCGAGATGGCTGCAAGAACAAACCTGCAGACCCAACCTCCAACGAGAAATCTGGTCTGGAAGCACTTGCCGCTTATCTCAGCAGGTCTGTGAAACTTCAATCCCCATTCTGGGTTCAAGATCATGTAATTACACTGATTCCTTGCCTCCCCCCAGACCCTGCTGCTAGAGCAGGAGGCAGGCAGGCATGTTCTTAGCCCATCACCAGAATGATGCAAGAAGATGGTGTTTCCAGCCCACGGCTCTGCCTTTCTTCTGCCCAGCCAGGATGTGGTGCTGCCCTGGCCTTGGCTCTTCCACCATCTCCTTGATGGATTTTAGCCTGATCCTCCTTTCTGGAAGGTGTCCTTGCTAACCCTATTTCCACAGACCAGGGCCTACAATTTAGACAATGGCAAGTCAAACCCCACAACGCAGCAACAAAAGGAGCAGCGATTTCCCTCTTTACACAAGATGCATGGCCATCCTATGGCCGTCAGCTGCAGTGGTAGTGCTTCAGGGGACTACAAGGTATTTTATGTGTTCTTGTATGACAGGTACCTTGGATTTCCTGCATGCTCATCATGCATCCTGGACTTGAACAGAGTTTTAACAAATACATATGTATATTCTTACAGCTCATCCAGGGTTGTTCAGGCATCCTTCTTCTTGGGATCAGTGATTCATTTTGCTAAAGCTGAGAATATAAGGTGATTCACCACTACACTCTTACAAGCAAGCTAACTCAAGAAGCAGAGATGAAACACACAAGAAGAACTTTAATTACATGCTGCTTTAACTTAAATCTTTACTTAAATAACTTTTACTCCTTTAGATAAGAATCACAGACCCAATCAAGGCAAGGCAAAAAATGAATGGCCAAGAGGCCTTGTAATGAGAAACCGTACAGCCCATACCACAAAGCACTGCAAATAACATCTATAAGCTGCTCTAACTCAGCACTAAAGAAGCATTTTGGTCTTTGAGAGATTGTACTCATTTACAAGAACACTTTTATTTATATTTAAGTCAGCACTGTGGTTAACAACAACACGTGGGTAAGATATAGATACATATATCAGATTTTCACTCTTATTTATGAAGCTTATCAGTTAAAACATGTTTTTGTAAATCATGTCTGAAGCTTTTTAATTTATTTGCCACAAAGATACTCATTTAACTTTACCCATAAATGTAAGAAATTAAGTACTCAATCACGCATTTTTAATAGTTATACAGCAGGAAGCGAGAACTTTTGCACCAGGCAAGAAGTCACCTGTTTTCTCCAATCTGTAACCCATCAGAGCATGCATATGGTGCCCCAACACCTACCTTCCCTAAACATCCCCAAAGGTCCATTTTGTCACCCATTCAGTCACAACAATTGAGATTACTTCTTTTCAGAAGTTTTTTCTGAAATAGTTTGATGAGTGAACTAAGGCATGTAGTATTGTGAATTTTTTGGTTTTAAGAGCTTGGAGAGTCCAACACTATTCCCAACACAGGCAGGGATTTATTTATCAGGTTGGGACAGGAGAGACAAATCTCCATCAGCAAATCTCTTGGAAAAATTAAGGCACATCTCCTGTCAAAATCACAAAGCTGACACTTGCACTAAGCTTTCATATAGATTCAAAAAACCCCAAAAAGCAACAAAAATGCCCAACCCGAGAAAGAGTGACAACACCTCCTAACATCTCACAACCAGAATTACTTAATTCAAAAGCCTGTAGAAATGGGAATGAAAAGTAATTGAAGAAGAGGTGCAAAGTACCACCAAACCATACCTGCAATCAGGCAGACTGATAAGGAACAGCTGTACACAGGGAAGTTAGAGCTGTCAGTCAGACTTCTGAACTCATTCCCACTAACCTCCAGGAGCCTGGGGTGGTCTTTTTCACTGTTTGTCTTTTCTAATATAATTGTCTGGAGTTTTTTAGCACAAGAGCATTCAACTCAATTTTTGGCTTAAACAGGTTTTTTACAGTAGCTCAGACAGCAATTGTGTAGGCCAGGACAGACGTGGTCTCTTAACCAAGACACCAAAGCAAACCACATCTTTAAGAGAGTGTCCCAAGGTAAGATGTTTGTTACTCCTTTCTGAGGTAAATCTTCTGTCTGATTTCCAGTGTATTGTAATTTACAGATCACTGTAAATGCAACTCACATGTATCTAAAGCCTAACAAAGAACAATTGTAATTTATTGAGAATTATAGACTGAGGGACATTAGCTTTTAAACTCGCAGGCAGAAGGACGAAGATTAATTTGGGTTGGAAGGCTGTAACTGTATATTTTGCCTTAGCACAAGTCACAGCTCTGAGCTGCGACGTGCTTTCTGCATGGGCAATTTGTACCGGCGTCACAGCTCACCAAAGTTAAAGACAAGAAGGAACAACACACTCCAGATATTCTCAAGTAAAAAACAATAAGATCTGCACTATGCAGGAAAGGGAGCAAAGCTGCCTGCTGACCAGTTTGCTCTGAACTGAAGGAATATTTTCAAAACATTAACTTAGAACTGAACTTAAGATTGGATACAACTTAAAGAAAGTACCAACACACACACAGCACTGAGACATGGAGGGAGGGACATGGTCTTAGTTAGAAAACGTGTGTATTACATAGCCAGAGGGATTTCAAAAAATAAAACAAAGAAAAAAACCCCAAACCAAAAAACCCAGACCTTAGGCTCTTGCTGTAACCTGTTTGGTACAGAAACCACCTTGTTACTAGACAGCCAACTACTTATGGGTGTGGAGCACACAGCACAAAGAGTTCTAAGCGCAGCTTATACCAATAATCTCATCCACTGTAGACACACTGAGTATCTCCCAATTGTACACATACAAAAGGAACACAATTCACTCATCTCTAAACCTTCCAGAGATGATGCTTTCATCCCCGCAGAGAAACTGCAGGTTTGAGCTTTTTATCTCCAATCTCGGTCATCATCTTTCCTTCTTTCTCCCCACTAGCATCTTCAGCATTATTCACTTGATATGCTTTAAGAAAAACATTTTGAGAGGGAAATGCTTCTACACTGTTCTTATTTCCCTCTTGCATACGTTTGTCTCTTTTCAGCCAGCTTTTCAAAAGGTAATCATTATCTTTCAGATTCCAAGTCAGAAATTCACTGAACTGTGCTGTTTTCACAGAATCACAGAACTGTGGGCTCCCAGGAAAGCAGAGCAGAGCGACAGAATCAAGTTCCCTCACCCTGCTGGCCACACTGCTTTTGATGCAGCCCAGGATGAAGTTGGCTTTCAGGGCTGCTGCAAGCACACATCGTTGGGTCATGTACAGTTTTTCATCCACCAGTCCTTGAAGTGTGATGGTGTCTTTGCTTCTTAATCCTGCACAGTAAGAGTCCTGAACCAAATGCCTTTTTAAAAACAATGCCCTTCACCTATTTTCCCAGTACTGCCCTTCCCCAAAAGTTGCTGCTGGGTTAAATCAATGAGGGGCTGAAGGCTGCCTGAACTGGAGAAGGAGCATTAACAGTATGAAGAGTACAGACATTTCAGCTGTACTGAACATCTACCCAAGACATAACATGTTACAGACCCAAATCACTTAAATGTCTGCAGGAAAAAATCTTAGTTAAAGAACCAAACACAGAATGTCTAAAATAATGGCTTTAAAACATCCTCAAGGTGAGAGACTGCTTACGTGGTTGTAGTAAGAGAAGAACATTCACTCAAGACATAATTAAAAGTTAGCTCTTTGGGCTTTTAAGCTCCCAATTTTAATGCACTCTAAAATGTAATATACTCATTCAGGTTATTCTAAAAATGCATATGCTTCATGATGTTTAGCATAATTACAATAATAAATACATTAACTTGCAGTTATGCAGAATAAGACAGAAACTAATATTCCCATGCCATTTGTACATTTTTCTTTTTACAGATCAGTGTGGCTTAAATTCATGTTCTAAAGTATTTGCATGGGGTGGGATTAAGAAGGGAGACTATTAGTCTGGGGAATTTCAAACTATTGAACTTGACTATTAAGAGAATATAAATTATCTTCTGATTTGTTGCTAGACTAACAATTCCCACCATGGAGTTTCAAATAGTGACAAAGCACAACTTAAAGACCAACAAGATTAAAATAAAAAAGCAAAAATATTTTTCTTAAGAGTGTTATGGAAAAGGAGCAGGGTCTGCAAAGGTCTCTCCAGGGAAGGCAGTGTCTGGACAGGCCAGTATTTCTCATTCCGTAATGTCTGGGGAAGTGTACACTGAAGCCTATGTCACTCTTATATGAGCACACACCTGCTCCCGGGAGACACAGAAATTCACTGCTAATGAAATGAACTTGACACAGAATCATGAGGGTTGCATGAAAACACCTACAGAATCACGGTATTTTGGAAACTTTCAGAGCTCCCACAAACCAAGTGCAGAGAAATTCAAGCCTCACCTTTTTGTCAGTTCCAGTTCCCATGTCTTTTGCAGAACTAAATAAGGCATCAGAGGTGTCTGCTACACATGTGCTTGTGCCATCCAGTTGCAGCCCCTACCACTGGGCTCTGTGAGCCAGCCTGACTCCCCAGCTGTGGGGGGAAGCAAGGCAGCAGGCAGGGTTGGGGGGGAAACCAAATCACCTGAGGAAAACACAACATCACCCCATCACCTCAGACTGAGTTGTGCACCCAACTTGGCCTCATTCTGCAAAAGGAAGAAGCACAACCTCACTGCAGCCAGTGACTCACAAATTTGGAGACTTCTTTCTACCTCCCCTCAACTCCAGAGCGAGCAATATAGCAATTTCAGCATGCACTTGCCCCCTCTCTCAGGCATTGTCTGAATGGGGCTGGTGCACAAGCCCACTCATGCTTCCCAAAAGAGAAACCCTGACAGTGTCAATACACAGAGGGGGAATTGAGGAGACATATTTCTCCTACAGCAGCTTTTCCCCACTTCAACCTACAAGGATAAGATTGTTCCTACCTTTCCTTCATTCTAAGAACCTCTAACACTTCCATAGGAAAGAACTGAGATTGCTCTAAGTTTTCTATATAATGAACAGGCTGCATCGCCTGAAGGTGAAAGGTCCTTCCTTAGGTCACGTCTGACTTTGCTAAATTATCAGGAGTTGATGGATATCAATGCAGAGAACCAGAAAACAATTTGGATTGGAAAGGATCTTTGAAGATGATTCAAGTCCAACCCTGCTGCCATAAGCAGGGACATCTGTCACTAGATCACATTGCTCATGGCACCATCCAACCTGAGCTTGAACACTTCCAGGGACAGGGCACCCACAACTTCTCTGAGCAAGAGCAACCTGTGCCAGTGCCTCTCCACCCTCATTGTCAAAAATGTCTTCCTTACATCCAATCTAAATCTATGCTCTTTCAGTCAAAAAACATTGTCCCTTTCCTCTGCACTACAGGACTTGATAAAACATCTCTCTCCTTCCTGTAAGTCCCATCTATACACTGAAAGGCTGCAACAAGGTCTCCCTGGAGTCTTCTCTTTCCCTGGCTGAACAACTCTCTTAGACTTTCTTCACAGGATAGCTGTTCCAGCCCTCTGACAATTTTCATTTAGGTCTCTGGGAAAACAAACATTCCAGCTTTTCTTGCAGCACCACAGCCTCATCACACAAGAAGCTCCTCAGCAGACATCATCTCTGTTATGAAAACCCACAAATTATCATAGGAACCAGAGGCAGAATGTTTTTTATCTATCACTTCTAACTACCCTTTCCTCTCCCACTACAACATTTAACCCATATAGAGATAGGAGGAAAAAAAAAGAAAAAGAAAAAAACAACCCACCATACACTACAAAACAAACAAACCCAAACAAACAAAAAACTATAAAAAAACCCCACAATAACGAAATGAAAAAAACAACCAAACAAAAAAAGCACCAAAAAAAAGCAAAAGAAGAAAACACGAGGGAAAGCTGAGTAGTAGATGGAAGATTAACTAGTACAATAAACAAAGTAATGCAGAGACAGACTGCTTTACATAGTTTCTAATCCATCCTTTAATTTATCCTCCACCCTCCTTTCTTTTTTTCATTCCTGTTGTCTGACATTTCATCTGCTTCTGTGAAGTCTCAGTGGTTTACTGTGACCAGAGATACGATGAAGTAATTTCAGAATTGTGTGGGGGTGGGTAAAAACCCCCAAATCGATGCCTTTTTTTAAGATGCCATACACTTCAAGGGGTTTTGTGGAGGTTTTGCTATGTGTTCCCCTCAGGGGTTGTGCCGTGTTTGTATCTTTCCTTTCTCAAACAAGACAGTACAGAGAACAAGAGTGCTCAAAAACTGAAAGGGAAAAAGGCCAGCAGAATCATCCTGTCGCTGTGAAAGGCTTCCAGTGCAGCTATGTTAGACATGCAAGAGCTGGTGCCTTTCACAGAGGCAAAATGCTGAGTTTTGCCCTTGTGGTGCTGGCTCCTGGCCCTGCAGAAACCCGGGGGACCAGGAGCTCAGAGCAGTGCCTGCCTCTGGGAGAGCAGCTCTTCTCTGCATGCAAAACCTCCCTGCGGGCTGCGAGGCAGAGCACCCCACAGCCCAACACAAGGCAGGAGAAAAAAAACCCAAACCAACAAGCAACAAAAAAACCCCAAACCCCTTACCCATCCAATCTCACTGCCCCTACAACCTTTCCACTCTTCCCCACCCTGAGGAATGTGCCCCTCAGGCTGAGACCCTCTATTTTAAAGAGCATATACTACAGAAACATTTTATCACGTGGCACAGACATCCCTACTCAATGCTGGCTAGTCAACAAATATACATTTTAAGAGAAAAAAACAATATTCTGAGAGCTATGCTGTCACATGAGTAAGAAAAGATCACCAAATGAGACAAAAAGGCTGAAATGCATGCACAGTTTCAGTTCTAAAATAATTTTGATGTGGAAAGTACTCAGTTCTCTAAAATCTGATGCTGGAGTAGACACTACAGTTCTAGTTTCAACAAATTAATTATGTTGCAATAACATAGATCTTCAGAAATCATGCAACCTACATTTAAAAATTACATTGTTTACAATAAAAGGTTTTATGTGCTTTTTCTGTGCACTTCTTAAAAACTGTTTAAACTAAAGCCAGAGTTGTCTCAAAACCACAATTGTATTGAGATGGAAAAATTAATAATTAAAAAGAAAAGAAACCACTCCAAAGATCACAGATTTTATAATAAAAACTAGTCAGGTAACGTGGCAATTACCTGCCCAGAAAGATATTCGTGAAATGGCACGACTTGAGGACCAACCTGCATTTAAAAACTCCCACACTGGCAGCCGTGGAAAACGAAACACTGAACCTCAGCTCTTGCTGTGTTAGGACAACTCCCATGGTTACTCTCTTATAATTCACACTTCAGGAGTTCAAGTCCTGCTTTCTGTTGCACTGTTTAAACCCTGATCTTTACTGTCAGGTGCCTAAAGAAGGGGCTCGGAGGGACAACAAGGCCCCAGGCACATGGGCACGGAGCACGCCGCTGAGAAGACAGTTGGTTGCACAATGGCCGCCTGGGGAGGCGGCGGCGTTGCCATCTCTGGCGTTGCCATCTCTGGCGCATCTGCTCCCCTGCTCGTGGTTTAACCGACAGGAAGCGCAGCCCAAGACACCCGGGCCCCGCCGCAAGCGCTTCCTGCCCGCACGGCCACGTCTGCCCCCACGCACCGCGTCCCCCTGCGTGCACCGTGGCCGCCCGCGAGGAGCAGATACTCTGTGAGACACCTTCTGAAGAAACAGATAAAAAAAATTAAGTAAATTAGGCCCACATGCAGAAAGCCAGCCAGATGGATGGATAAAGAAGTAAACAGGTCAAGCGTATTGAAATGCGGCCCCAGAAGGCCAGCAAAGCAGGGTACAAAACACTGGTGGCACGTTCTCATCTAACAGGGCCCAGGATAACAGGCAGAGCAGCTGCGGAGCTTTTCACATCTGGTCTTCCTCAACCAGGCTTGTACACCACCAAGAAACCAAGTTACTTTACTTAACAGATGAAATTTTTAAGATTTCTTTCTGAAATCTTCGGACATGAACCCCAACCAGTGGCTAAAAACCCATGGCCAAATAGAGTACCAGCCTTTTCTACAACCACCCTGTCCTAGAAACAGGGACAGGTTAACAATCTACAGGGATTTTCCAACACGAATACCTAGAGTAACACACCTATTCTACTGCAAAACTGAAACTCTGAAGAAGAATTGGGTACCCATATGGTAAGCACAAAAATCAACTGCTAGACAAAGCAGAACTTCAGTGAAAAGCAGAAATTCCAGCACAGCTATAGATTCTATGGTATCTATATGTGAGGCAATATGCTATACTCAGACACTCTGTAATTTGTCTTCTGCTCGGTCTTAGATTTCCCCACAGTATCATCTGACAGAAAACATCATCTCCCTAGTCAGCCTAAAAACTCAACCCTCAGGTAGGATGAGTAATTATTAAGATGGCCTCATATCCTTCCTCCACCAATGGCCAACTGGTGGTATAAAACTGAGGAAAACCAATTTTGTGCTGTTATCTGCATGGCTGCCAATTAAAGCAACAGAAGACATGTCAGGCATGTAATTGAGTTGGGAAATACATCAACCAGTAGATATTTAATTGATTTAACACTATCATGTACTGCTATAGTTAGGAGAATTTTCTGCATAAACTTAAAAGCAGTTCAAATCTTCATTGTATTTCAAGGAGTTTCTGACACAATTTACCCTTCACAGAACCAAGGTGCTTCATCATAACATGGTCTCCATCCTCATCCCAAAACAGTTCAGAATAAAAATGCGTTCATTTGGTGACTGGCACTGTTAGTAGAACAGCCACCTCAAAGTCAGAGGTTTGCAATTCCCTGAAAAAGAACAGGGTCCAAATTCTCCTAATTTCTAACTAAGAAACATATTCCCCAATTAGGTTCCTCTGATAAAGAATATTTGGTCCCTGGCTTTCATGCATTCCCACATGAGCTCTGTGACCACCTGGGTTATTCTACAGAACCACAGGTGTCCCTTGCCTCAAAAGACAAGACTACAACCCTTCACGTCACTGAACGCTTGACCACTTCATGCCTTGGAAATTTGAATGAAAGCCCTAAACTAGGACCCTAGACTAAACTAGACAGTAAGAGAACGTTTGCTTCGGCAGCATTTCTGACATCCACTTAAGACACACGTCCGACCCTTCACAAGTACTCAAGTAATCCCAAGCAGCCAACAAATTTTAAAAAAAAAGAAGACACAAAAAGTAATGGTTGCTCAAAAGCCTTTCTGAACAAAAAAACCTTGCAGCATGAACTGAACCTTACTAAATTTTGCTGGATTGGCAAAAGGAGAACTGAAAAAAAAAAAAGTATTTTCCATCTCAGATTCCAACAATACTATGTAGCCAACAGCATTTTGCAGATTTGCTTCTTAGTTCGTAAGTCACGTTGGTCATATCTTGCAACATGTACTGGCAGGATTCAATGTTTTCCTAAGAAAACTGGGGTGGCAGATGCTGACACTGGTCCAGAAATGGTTTGCTTTCAAGCTGGATATTCTTTTTAACCCTAAAAGTTCATCTGTGTCCTGCTACAGAACAACAGATTTTATCACACCAAACATTTCAAAATTCTCATACATATTTATTTTCATGGAGTATTACAACGGTACTAGCTCTAAGCATAATAAACACAAAAAGTAATATTTGCATGCAAAATCATATATATTATATGAATTATAGATTATTAACTTGGAAATTTAATGTAAGAAGCATAGGGATAATTTAAGGGGGGGGAGGAATGTTTTTTTATAAATTGTGTTGAGGCACCTTAAAATCCTCTAAGTTTCCAAGCTCTGTATAGTTTAAACAAAAATGCAAAGGTAAATGTAGTGGTATTTCCATTTATAAAAGCAAAACAAAAATCAGGATGACTTCATTCTTAAAAAATTGAAAATTTATTCCTCGAGATTGCTGCTGCACGGCATCAGCAAGGTACCCACAGGCTCCAAACAGCCTGCCCCTGCATTTGTTCTTCTGACTCGGTTACAGCTAACATGGGAGGAGTGATCTCTAAAGAACGGCTTTTCCAGCAGAACAGCTATGAGTCAACTTGCCTCATGTCTCTACACCTAACAGCCCAAGTGCCTCACTCCAGTGTGTTTTTTGGGGAAGTCGGACAGACCACACCTCACCAAAGCACTGTGAAAAGAGAGGAGCAAAAGCGAAACCGAGCTGACCGACAACTGCTGACCAGTCTCCCCAGACAGACAGAAAGAAAGAAACTGCCCCCATGGATTTCTACTGGTTTGAACCAGCTTCAGCAGAGGGGAACATGATTTTTAATTCTACCATATCCCTTTAATAAACACCCCAAAGAAGACACTTTCCAGATAACTGAGGAATTTTTTACAGTGTTGACTTACCAAGCAGAGCACAATAACCAGCTATGCTGTTTGCACTACAAGGCAGTGCAGTGCAATGAGTTAATAATTTATCGCGGCATTGCTCTTGGCAACTGACCATAATCAACTTCTAAAATTCTTCCTCATTCTTACATTTTTGGTCTCAGCAAGAATATGGCACCCTTAGAACCTCAGCCTTACCAGAACATTTCCTAGCTGAGGTAAGAGGTTTAATCTTCCTGAACACCTGCTATCCTTCTGGATTGTTTCAGGCTCAGAGCAAAGGTCATCATTTCATTTCAATAACCTGATTTAGCAGACAAGAATAACTAGAATATTTTTAAACAAAGCAAGAAGTTAACATTCTTTCTAAAGTCCAGCAGTGCAGTTCTCATCCCTGTGTTTCCTTCCCCTTCTTCTCACAGAAGTAAAAAGAACAAAGAAACCCAAGCTTCTGCCTTCACCAAAAGCTTTTATTTGCACATGATCCCAAACTAACAAGCAACCTTTAGAAGAAACACCTTTTCTTCCCATTTTACATTATCAAGACTTATGCCTTTACATAACTTTGGGCAATACGCAATTTATTAGTTAACACATTCTTTTTCTCAATCAAAAGCATCTAGCTGTGGTGTTCAGATAATTCACTGGAAAACAAGTTTTGATGTGACGTGTAGAAGAGAATTAGTCAATCATCCTAAGTATCACTTCGCTGAAGAACTGGCCATGAAAAATGGTCCCTTTCCAAGGACAACTGTGCTACTTTCTCCTTCCCCTTATTGCTCAACCCCAGCTCTGACAAACTCCACAGCTCCACCACTCTGAAATCAATGCCTAACCTGGTTCAATGAACCAGCCCAGCAACTTCTGTGGCATCGACATCTGACTTGCCAACTTGGCTCATCTTGGCTGAACCAGATAAGGAAAAGGTTGCTCTCGCAAACACCTTGGACTGCAGATAGGAGGGGAAGGCAATAAACTGCTAGGAAACAACCTATGCTGTCAGCAAGAAAAAATGAAGATGGCAGTCCTCAAGCAGCTGGATGAGTGCTCCTGCCAAGGAAACGTCCAGGAATGACCATGCCCATCTCTGACTGTTTCGCTAAAGGCACATTTTAAATTAAATTAGACTGGTGCAGGTTTGCATGCTCACAAAAACGTATGTCTAGAGTTTAAACTGCAACTTTACCTCAACTAATACAGCTTTACTGTTGAGTCTTACCTAAGGGCCAGCTAAGGGCCTGGGCAGATGCTAAATGAGCTGTTTAAGGATTTACAACCCATCACCTCCAGGACAGTTCACTATCTGAGTAAAACTTGCTTAGCCCAAACCTCTCTCCTGTGCTCCAGGGCACATTCATGCAAACCACTGCTGCATGGGTTTAATGGGATTTGCCACCAAGCCAGCAGGGAGGTTACACACACTGCCTTCACTTGTGAGTGAAAAAGCAGCTGGTGTGAGGCTAAAGCACCTTCAGTGTGCACCTAAGTTCTGTAAGCACACGGTGTGTGGAAATACCAGAGCCAGCATCAAGGCACTAGCATTATTCTCCCATCTAGTTAATAAATACCAGGTTTGTTCATGACAGACAGTGTAACAGGTTCTCCCAAGGCAATCTCTGTCAGAAAGAAACTGCTTTCTCCACACAGTACAGGTTTCACCCTGTCTAGAGATCCTCATTTAAGGCAGCAAAAATGAACCCACAAAACTTCGCACTGATTTTTTTATATTTCCTTTTTTTACTGCCATGTTGCATCTGTGCAGCATGCATGCATCAGTAGTCCTGGGCTTCCTCTCTCAAGGCAATGGGTTTTTTATCCAGCTGGCTATTTGCAAGTAATAACTGCTACTGTCTCTCCCCTCAAATTTCACATCAGATTTCACATCATCCCACACATTTCACATCATCATATATGAATAAATGTCAACAATAAATAAAATTACATTTTCTGTTTATGAAGCCTGAAAGCACAAATTAACAAATGCTTCCAAAGCCCATCTAAACACAGGGCAGCCATAAGGGATGCTTTTAAACATTACAAACATCAGAATCTAGACACAAACTATACCTTTCTAGCTATGTTGCTTCAAAAGTATTAAATCTTTTCTGCAAATACCCCTGTTATAATTTAAAAAAACACTCGCAAGTTCAAGCTCTTATCTCGTAGTTCGACAAAAGTTTTCCAGTGTTTCTTACTGTTGAGAATTATTTCTGGTGCAGTACCACTGAAACAATATTTAATACATGTCATTTGAAGACTAAAAGACAATTAGCTCTTTATGAAAACAAATGGTAGAATATTGCATGACATCAAGCATTCATAATCAGATGTATTTCAGAAGTGCCCAAATAGGAAAACATTCTGCCAAAAGTAACTTTCTTGCAGCTTTTGCTCTCCAGAAATCCCTTCACAGTCCATATTTAAATGGTCTAAATTAATGGTTTCTGCATAACAATCATAGAATAGTTGCTGTTAGAAGGGACCTTTAAAGGTCATCTGGTCCACCCCCCTACTGTGAGCAAGGGACATCCTCAAGTAGATCAGGTTGCTCAGATTACAGCCCGTTCAGACAAATTAAAAGTGTGTTTCACTTACTTGCTTCAAAAGGAACTTATTTCATTGTTGCTTTGAACTGATACTAAAAGAAATACACTTTTTTCACCGAAAAGGACCAGCACTTTCGAAAATGCTGCAAGCCGTCCTCAGCAAACTTCAGACTGTTTTTCAACACAGAAAGTTTCATTTTCATTCATACATCTAAACCACCCTCTTTCTGTAAAGAAAAAAGGTCCCCAAACAGACACTTCCTCTCTACAGTTCCTTCTTTTCTCTTTCTGAAATAAACATAAGTTGGTCTTTTTAAAAAAAACCCAAACCAACAGGATGGCCTCTCAGTAGCCCACCACCAAGAGTATCTGGAGCCCTTTGCTGGGCTCACATAGCTCTCAACAAGTTGGTTCGGAGGCACTGAGAGACTGGGAGGTGAATTCTTGCAATGTGTGCGGTTTGCGACCCTTTGCCCTCCATGGCTCGTAAGCTTCACAATTATTTTCTTGATGGTTAATACTCTCGTTTGCATGCTTAATTTTACAGGCATCGGGACAAAGCTTGAATAGCTACAGAGAGCAAGTAGTTTACAGAGGCTCTGGAGATCGGGGAATGACAGCACAAAGGGGAAAATGCATCAAGAGGATGCAAGTGGATAATGTAACCACCACCTCCGAGGACCATGCCAGGCAAATTCTGTCATCAGCAGACTATGTGCAAGCCCTGGTGCCTTCAAGACACAGTTTTCATGAAAGCTCTTCCTAAGAGGGTCATCTTCTGGTTGGAAAGACAGCCTCCACTAAAAACAAATCATGTCATCACATCCTTGGGAAACTATTCTTGTTAGCTCCAAAATTATGTAGGGCAGCACATGTAGCAGGCACAAAGAGGGGGAAACTGACAATCCTTGTCAACTTGCTTTTAACTTGAAATTGAGTCTGGTTGGAAGGGCAAGTTAAACATTAATTTTCTGACAGTGCTCAGCACTGGGTATCACAAACTGTAACTGTAGTTTCACAATCATATTTTGCTGCTTCTTTCCATAGCTGCAACTTAAAACTGAATAAACACCAAGATAGCTGAAAACTGGAGAACAGCAGAAGTGACTTCATACAAAACTCAGAAGAGCAAGGTACTATTCTTCTAACCTGCCAACTTTATTCACTCTGCCAAAAGATCCCATGAAAAACACAAGGAACTCTAGAGGAACACAGAGCATGACAAAACAGTATATGCAGCCACAATCAGTAAAAATGTTTCTTTCTCTCAAGAGCAGACAAAAATTTGAGTCACCCAAATTTACCCCTTTCTTCCAACACAGAAACTCAAGAGTTGTGGGGCGTGACATTTATTCTGAGCCCACTTCAGAAGTCAAACCACTATCATGCAAGAAGGTGAAGGAAATGCGGAAGGAGCTCACAAGTGAAGCGATGAAACCGTTAGTGCACTAACGGCAACATTCAAGAAGTGCAGTACATTCCCCTCAAAACAAAAAATGTATTTGGTATATTCACACAGAAATGTTGATGATGAGTTAAATATAGGGTGTTCTAGAAATAGACTAAAATGTCTAATTATAGATGAAGACAGTGACATTCAATCCATCCCAAAGCAACTCTTTCCCACAGTTTCCAATCTATGTACTTAGCATTCCTATTCCTAGCAAATTATCCTAACGACAGTATCTTTTCCCCCAGTACAGAGAGAAATATTTTTACACGCAAATTCAGGAATTGGAGGTTCTTTCCAGGCTAACAAAACTACTATCAGTTTCACATTGAAGCCTGCTTGAACCTAGTATAAACTCACACATGACACAAGAGGAGTGATCTCTTTAAGGACAAATAAATGACTTGAGCTCCAGCCCTCTGATTCAACACTGAAGATGGCTGACAGGTTAGGCTTAAAGCACACCAAAGTAAGAATGCATAAACTTTGGTCCCTATCCAATGGGATCCTGTCAGCACAACCACTGACACAGTGGGAAGCTTTGCTACAGGACAGGCTCATATTGAAGAATAAATCGTTTTTACCTCTACATAGCTTAGCCAGGTCAGGTCAGGAAAGTGAAAACGTTCAGAGCCTTTCACATGGCTGCTGCAGACTTTTGATAAGCAAAGATTTCAAATTCCAGTATGTATAGTCTCTGTCAACTACTTTATCTGCAAAGAAACACTTAGGTAAGATTTAAGAAAACAGCGTTTAAGTAAGATTTAAGAATGCAAATAATCTCTAAAACATGTCAGTGGCATTAAAATGATAATCACTGGCATACAGTAGCAAAGTTTCACAGCTCATGGTGCAGATTGTAACCATGACTGGAAAGGTGAACTCCACCTCCTGCCACTCCTGTGCTGAATCACCGTGGTGGGGGAAAGTTCTTGCTCCTTCTCACACACCCAACAAAACTCCAGCAAGTTACCAAAACTGTCAGTGAAAACAACAAAATCTGCAAGCAAACCTGAGAAGTTCTTGCTAACACCTGGAAGAAGAGAAAGCTGTTTTGGAGATCAATGCTTCTCCTCTGACACAGAGGGAAATCCTCCATTTTTCTTTCTTTTCTCTCAGCTCACTGAGCACAGTCCTGCCACAGTTCCCTCCCTTGAATATGGCTGTGCTGAAATACACAGCATGTATTTGGCTTTTTTCATACATCAAGTGTCCAAAAAGTAACACACACAACTAAAGTATGAGTTTGCAGCAATCCTGAAACATCAGGCTATACCAGGGCAACAACATTCTTCAAATCTGGATGTTTACCTCTTTTCTTGTTCTCATCTGAGAACCAAGACCATGAACTTGACAATTATAATATTCAACAGGTGAGAAAAGAGCACATTAGAAAACCAACACTTCTGTAAAAGCATGGATCTGGAAATAATGTTCAACTGGCATCTAATGGCACCACTCCCCATGGCTCATCTCTCAACAATCACAAACTCAATCCAAACTGAAAGATCCCTGCCTTGGGGGGGG